>JAJONZ010017392.1:0-10219 GCA_029582445.1 Solanum paucissectum
GCTTTTATTTTTGTTGCTAACAGGGTTTGAAAGGGATTCTTTAGTGTGTATTAGTAGTTGTTTACGGGGTTTAAAAAAGATTCTCTAGTGTATACACAAATTTAGTTACTAATCAGTATCTTTCAGCAATATTATGACTTCAAAATGACATTTGCCGACGGTCTATCGAAACAACCTCTCTACCTTCATAGAAATAAGGTTGCATACACACCACCCTCCCCAGACCCTACAAGTGGGGATTACACTGGGTATGTTGTTCTTGTTGAAAATGGTATGTAAATTATAGTCTAAGAGTTTCTACAAAAAAAATTCCAATTTTAATTAAAGGAAGATTGATGTGAACTTCCACTGTATTTGAAATCTAAATGCAGTATAAGTGTCCAAATTTAAAACGGAACTGAAACTGCAGGCATTCAGTGCTGAGAGTGGTTATAAACAAGTTGTCAAAACTGACAACTGATGTCCGGGCAATGGTAGAGTAAAAATGGCAATGATGGGAGACGAGGAGCAAAGGAACACAGGAAACAAGTTTTGATGTTTTACTCAGAGGCATTGACAAACGTATCCACAAGAATGTAGTGGGTAGGGACATCATCTTTGTGCCTTAATAATTCTCACTAGATTGAATCATAGAGGTTGCACCAATAAAATCCTCCACAACATGGAGAATCACTTGGGCAAAAATAATATACGATTGAAAGCTGTTAGATTTTACAAGCTTCACAAATACTGACCATCAAATACTTCAAACAGCACATAAACGAGGTTAAAAGTTAACTAAGAAATGTAACCACTAACATCATGCTTTATGCAACAATATAAACCCCATACAACTGATATGGAGCAAATCACATACTGTCAGAGGGTGAAGCATGCAGCTATAACTTTTCATACGAAACAAAATACTATTTGTTTGTCGGAACTAATAAAGTTTCTAAACTTCCATAAGTATTGAGTTGACAAAAACTCAAGATTGACTTCAACGAAAATATATTTCTCAATTTTAACTTTCAATTGTTGTGATTTTTTGCTGATTAAGGACTTCACAATTTATTTAATCATAAAACACTTATCACAAATAAAAAGATTATTGTAATTTTAATAGTGAAACAAGTGAGTAACATATTTATTATGGCTAAACAAAAGCAAATGTTTCTTATATGCTTCAATGGAGTTATACCTCAAAACTTGGATAATGCAATTTACATTCAATCGTCTCTTCATTTTTTTTCTGCAAAAAGGAACAGAAAAGAATTACTGAAGGCCTTCAAGTCTAGTTTCTTTTGACATGAAAAAGATACAGACCAACTGAACAAAGAGGTAAAAGAATGAGTAGCTCTAGCTTTATCATCATTTAGGAGGGAAAGATTATGTCTAAGAGAAAAAAGATAAAATCTGACAGAACGCAGAGGAATAAACAAAGAAATGAATCGGTTATAACCTTACAGTAACTGTAGTTCTGCAAATCAACAAATATCTCACCGCAGGAGTCACGGCATTCTACACTGTAAAATGCTACACGCTTTGGCAACTTGCGACATTTTGCATTTACTGATTTCTGCAAGGGAAAACATCAACAAAATGACAATAATAGGTATTTTCTAAACGGTACTAGTTACAAAAGAATCTAATAATTTTATTCAACAAAAGCTAAAACATTTAATTTCATCAAATAATGGAAGTAGGATTTTACTTTTGTCAAAAGGGAGCAACAATTAACAACAACAACATCAAACTTCTGAAAGAAATCAGCATCGAAGATGGACAGAGCACCTGAAAAGCATAGTATATATAAGTCATGTGAGAAATGAAATCCAACAGCATTTGACAACAGAAAATATTTGATTTGACATTAAATAGACAAAGTTAGTTAAAATACATATAGCGCAACAGCTAATGAAAATAAAAATAACAAGTTCATTCAGGTAATCAAGCTCAAAAAAATAAAGTACAGGCATGTTGCATTATAGAATTTGCAATTGTTGAATGAGTTATGTGATAGCTTAAAATGCATTGGTGTATTGGCACCTCATTCAGTGGTCAGCTTTGGCTTTCAGGAAATGTAATAATATAAGCTATTAGATACACGACAAGGAAGCTGAGACAAAATTGGGAGATAGTGAGAATTTTCTTTGGTTGACATTGAGCTGATTCAGATAAGCCGGCTATGGCTGTTTGTCAAGAGATTCTAGAGCCTAAGATTACAGGCACTATGTGACACGGAAATTTCCTGATGCACCACGATAGCAAATCAAGAAACTCAAACGCTTAATTTGCAAAGATAGCTCAGAAGAAATCAGTTCTTTTTATGAGCCATCCTCAGGTTTCCTATGAGACTTAAGATACTTATCAAAATATCTTTGGCATTCTTTTTTGATGCTTGTGAAATTGTGATGTTGTGCTTAGTTTTCTTTCCAGCTTTTTCCCTTTTAAACCCCCATTGCTATGTTTCTTTCATCCGGCATTCAACTAAAGACTAACATTCAGCAAATCAAGAATGATATAAGAAGGAATGTATACATCAAGGAACAACAAGTGGAGATGCCAAATTTTGCATGAGTTAGAGGAAAGAAGCAAACTAATAATTTAAAATCAAAAGAATACAAAAAAATCCAACCTTCCTCTACAGAAACAGAAACCATAGGATTGAAATCCTTCAAAGAATCACAGCAAAGCTCAGCAACAGACTTCCCTCGGAAATCATTTTCAGCGGGAGGAGTTAAGAAATTAGCAAATAATAGATCTTCGGTCACCAACCGGTCATCATTTAGTGTCAAACTACCTACTCCAGCTAAAACAATATTCTTGCAGAACTGAAAAGAAGGAAAATCATTAAACAGAACATAAAGGGAAAAAAACATGTTAGAATAACTACAAGAAACTATTTCTCATGAAAAAACGTAAGTAGAAGAAATTACTCAAATTTGATTTTAGCAACTAGGGTTGTAGGCGTTAGATAGGACATATACTATCAAAGGGACAATAATCATGATGTCTATAATATTTATATAACTTGGCGAAAGTGAAAGGTAAGTATTACAAAATGGTTATAAGACCAATAAAGTTATATGGTAGTGAATGTTGGACTATTAAAAATGCAACATTTCCACAAGATCAGTGTTGCAGAAATGCAAAAGCTAAAATGGATGTGCGTTCATACAAAATTAGATAAGATTAAATATGACCACATTTGTCGGAAGGTGCAAGTAGCACACATTGAGGATAAAATGAGAAATTGTCACTTGAGATGATTTGGTCATGTCTTGCATTGACCTCCAGATGAACCGGTATGTAGGTGTGAATCCATGTGAGTGGAGGTGCTAAAAAGGGACAAGGTGAACCAAAAATAACATGGAAGGAAATTGTCATGAAAAACCTACAATGAAATCCATGCAGACTTGACTAAAGATAGGCCACAATGGATAAAGAATCTATATAGATGATATCAACTAGTTGAAAGTATGTTTTTAGTCAAGTTGGAAGGTTTTACTCAGGTCAAAGAATTTTCTAGGAGTATTATAGCCTTATCATAGATTTATTGTTTATATTCCTATAAAAGAATGGACAACCCCTAATATTATTTGTTATTATTATTCAAATAAATATTTAACTTATTTTCTACTTTAATTTGAATGATTATTTCTTTATAATTGTGTGTTAGTGTCTGAAACAACTTGCACGCACTTCAACTAATTTTACAAGGTACTTGCTACCTCCCACCATCATAGGTATCAAACAACTATATCCAATTATCCACCAAGGCTTGAACAAATGTAAAAATCACCTAGTACTTTTTGCCTCTGCTGGAATTTGAACTTAAAAGACCTCAACCCATGCTACTTTTACTTTGTATAATTGTTACATTAGATAGTTTAAATGGAGAAACATGACTCCAACTTGTTTGAGAATGAGACATAGTTGGTAAATTATCACATAACAATCCCAGTTCAAGGAGACAAAACTATAATCAGTGATTAATATGTTCCAAGTATTGATGAATAAACAAAATCCATAAAATACTAGCTAATTAACCTTAAAAAAAAAAGTTCAAAAAGTAGAAAAAGGTACCTCAACACTAGTTCCTTTCAGTCCACTAACAAACACATTGGATTTGCTGAGCCTGAAGCAAATAACATATAATAGAAATTAAAACCCAAATGAAACACAAATTTATGTGTTTAAAACCTACCTTCTCTGAGCATCAACTCCCCAAACCCTAATTTGTCGATCATAGATGGCAGTTTCCTGCTCCGTCAATTGCTCACCTTCTGTTCCCATTTGCAACCTGAAAAATTCAGCAAAACACATGCATTATTGTTTGTTCAAATTAACATAAATAAATTGAGACCATAAAAACAGCTAATAGTAATAACAACAAATCGAAAAACAGGGCATACACATTAACAAGGAAATTCGAGAAGAAGACGAACTAGTGCAAAGAGAGCTTACACTCAACGGCAGAATAACTGAAGACGCGGAAGAAATTTTGCAGACGAATAATGTATTCTACTCTTCCAAATTGTTTGTTTTTTCTTCCTTTTGGTGCTTTTGTGCATCAATTAGTCAAAATACTAAAAAACTAGAACTAGTGAAAATTACCTCTCTTTATAAACCCTTGTTTGCTTATAAATACACCCCTCTGTCCCAATTCTGGAGTTTGAAAAATAAATTTACATATTTAAAAATTAGTACTTCAAAATCTATAAATTACAAGATTGAAGAAATTTAAAATTTTAAATGACTGATTTAATAAAATATATATTGTATTTATTAATTTCTAGTAGTTGTGATATTGCTTAGGTACTTCTTGTAGTTTATATAAAGTGAATTGTTAAGATTTTTTTATATATTTAACTTTTGTTAATGGGATTCTAGCTACTTTACTTGTATTTCTAGTAAACTAGTTTGGAAATAATTAAAATGGTAATAATGGAAAATAGTCTTTAATTTATGTCATTAAATATTTTTCTTATAGAATTTGTCATACCTCAACAATTCATTTAGAGCTTGTTTGGATAGACTTAAAAATTGTTCAAATCTATTTTTAAGTCATTATTAACTTTTGAAAGTGTTTAATCAATTTCAAAAGTTACTTTTAAAAAAGTGCTTATGTAATTTCACCATCTTCCATATTTAGGTACAAGTGCTTCTAGTAAAGCAATAAAACAATTTAAGTGTTACTTTAATATGTTACTCCCTTTGTCTCATATTAACGAATTATTTTTCCTTTTACACGATATTTAAGAAATCATAAATAAAATGATCACATTAACTAATTTACCCTTGATCCATATTAATAAATATCAAGATAATTTATAATGATATATGACATACAAAAGATATCACTGGAACTTATGTATATTCATTTCAATATAGTCACTACATATAGAAAAAAACTTCTCTTTTAAACATTTCAATAATGTGCAAAATTTCTCGGAGGCAAAAAAAATTACATGAAATATCGTTAATGGATCTTCAACTTTCTCTACAACAGCTTTTAGTGTTTTTTTTTAATCTTCAAATTTTGGCAGATTAATTATAACTTGTCGTTTCACTTTTCTATTTGATCTCTGCATTAAATTAATGCTCTCACTTTATAAGTTGTTTTTAGTTATTCATGTGTATTTTTGTTCTTAAACAATTTTATTACTCCCTCTTTTCCATATTAACTTATCACCTTTCTAAAAATAAATGTCCCAAATTATGATCACTTACTAAATCAAAATAAAATTAATTAATTTTTTCTCATTTTATCCCTATAATTAATATTCATCATTAAATTATGTTTTCACCCACTTTTATGGGTGAGAGTATGAGTACAAATGAGTAATTAAATATTTAATAAACTTTTTGGAAGAATTTTTTTTAGAAATTTTAATTTTGTTTAAGTTTTCAAAGAGAATATTTGCGAACATTAAGCAGAATGATGAGTATTAGTTATAGCAATAAAATGAGAAAAATTTAATTAATTTTATTTTAATTTAATTAGTGATCAAATAATTTAAGATATATATTTTTAGAAATATGATCAGTTAATATGAGACACAGAGAGTATTTTAAGAAAAAATTAGACAATTTGTTTGGACATACTCATTTCAAGTATTTTTGGCTTTTAAGTTTTTTTTTTCTCTATTTGTATTTGAAAAAAGATAAAAAAAAAATTGATTTTAAGCAATCTACGTCAAGAATCCCCGAAAATAGAGGAATCCTCGGCTCTTCTCAACTCTCTCACAAGGGATGGGATAAGGGCTAAAGAATCATATTAAGCTTTAAAAAGATATAAAAATAAATTAAAAACTAAAAGTTGATATGACCAACTTATGATTTTTAGCTTTTACTAGCTTATAAGTTATTTTTAAAAAATCAATTCAAACACAAATCCGTGGAAAATGGAACAGGTAACTCTCGAATAACACACGACATTTGCAAAAACTGAAATCCTTAAAATCATTGGAGGAACAATGAAACTTTTAGTAAACAAAAAAAAACCCGGAAATAATCAATAAATTTTTATTTCTATCTTTTGTTTAATATCTTTATCTTTTGCAGAAAAATAAAGTAAAACAAGCAAAAATAATGGCAATATAAACTATAGTAGTACCTGACAAACATGGGAATGAGTATTTGACATCTTGTTATAACATGGTTTGCAATTTCTTCTTCTTCTACGTGGCATAATAATTAATTAGTAATCATGATAATATATTTAATTAAACTAAATATAATTAACTCACCAATATTTTCGTCATAATCTTGCTTTGGATTTACAGTAGCAGACATAGCCAGTCCTCAAACTTTTCTGTTCCAAAAAATATGATCTTCACAGGTGTTTTATACTGCTTTTGATATCTTTAAAAAGAATGTAAAACGAAAAAAATAATCTAAAAGGGGGATGGATTTATTTCCATTCATAATAAATATGACGGGAAATTTGTAAAGTTCAAGGAAATTAGAAGTGTAATAGTCGCACAATCATTTTAAATGGCAAACGTGAATCGAGGTTGAATTTATAGAGAAACAGTATTTACGAATACTAGGTACTTTATCCATTTCAAAATAAGTGAATTGTTGAACATTTTTTTCATAGTTCAAAGGAAAAAGGGTTCAAAACACACTTAAATTATGGGCAAAATTGTTGTTACACATATGAACTTTGCGGCGGTTCTATGACCCCCAAACTTATTTTTAGTGTATTTTTATGGGTATTATTGGCATAGTAATTTTAAGACCATCCTCACGCGCCTCTTGTACGTTCGTCCACTTGCTGCTCTAACTAAGCCAATAATACCCATAAAAATAAGTCGGGGAGGTCATAGGACCCCCGCAAAGTTCATATGTGTAACAACAATTTTGCCCATAGTTTAGGTGTGTTTTGAACCCTTTTCCCTAGTTCAAAATAAAGGTTGTTCAAAGTTCAAGAAAGTTGTTGAAGTTTTTTTTCATTTTCGCCCCTCATTTACATCTTCAAGGTGATAATTTTAAGAGAGTTAATTGCTCGATTTTACTTTGAATTATTTATATTTTCAAAAATAGTTTGAGAATATCTAAAAGGGCAAAAGTGGAAAATGGTGTTTATTTTATGTTCTAAACTTTTTTTTTCTGAATAACAGTGCATTGACTCAACAATTCAATTATTTTGAAATGGAGTTATTGAAGTAGCTACAAAATACTTTTTGTCTCAAGATATGTCTCAAAATACTTATTATCATTTTAATTGAGATAAATTAATTGTTTTTTTCTCATTATACTTGTAGTAATAATTCTTCTAGAAGACTACAAACAGTCAAAAACTTTATATACAAAATAGTATAAATAAACAACATAAATCCCACTAGTTTAGATTCTAATTACAAGTATTCACGATAGTTTCGAATATTACTTCCTCTACCACATTTCGTTGGTTGGATACATGTATTCGAGGAATTGACAAAGCAGGATACATGTTTAATTAAGGACTCCAACTAAAATGCTTAATTTAAGGAGGAAATCACTCCTTTAATAGATTTTAAATATATCTTGTCTAACAACTTCTGAAAATTCAAAAATATTTTAATTTCTTCCATTTATTTTTTAGCAACAAAAAAATGAAAAATAATTATTTTCAGAAATTTGAATTTGCATTAATTAACTGAATTATGATACATGTCTTTTACTAATGTATTTGAAGTATGTATCTGATTCATGCATTTAATTTCCTTAGATACATTTCATTAGGTGTATCTGCTATATATGTGTATCTGATACATACTTAGAGACTTAGATGTATTAATTATATATCAATTACATGTAGCATATATCAGATATATGTATTCGAAATTTATTTATGTATCTGAAGTATGTATCCAATAAATTTGTGATTGCCGTAATTTCATGACAATGTAATCTACAACAATCTCGTTGAAGTATGACTAGATACATGACAAACCATCTCAGATACACAAAAGAAAACACACTAGATCACGACAGAAAAATCTCATATACATAGAATAACATGCTCAGATACATGACAGAAAACAACTCATATATATTTAATAGAAAATACATATATATTTAATAAATAAACAAGATACATAAAATATTCTGGCTAGATACATGACATAATCATCTCAGATAAACTAAATGAAACATACGACTTACCATCTCATTACAAAACTTTTTCATACTCTTTTTTGAATGAAAAGGTTCAAGCAACCACTCCTGTTGCAAACCATACTACTTATAATTTGTCTTCTCTTTCCTCCATTTTTACTACCATCACCATTTTATTTTTCTGTTTACTTTTAGAGAGGGATGTGCAATTTTAACGTGGGGGTGGGAGGCATATATTGTTGGCGGAGGAAATTGGGGGAAGTGGATGAGAGAGAAAGATATTTGCTAATGAAACAAAAATCATTTTTGATAGATATTCTGAAGAAATTATGAGTTGAGAGGATGAAGAAAGAGAGAAAATATGGTGGACGACGTTGGAGGTGGGGGAGAGTTATTGTTGGCAGAGGAGATTCAGGGAGGTTAAATTGTTAATGTCTCTATTTAATTAAGAAATTTAAATTTTAAGATAATTATTCTATATCATATTTAAGAAATTTGTGTATTTAATTTAACTTTTTATAATATATAGTATAATTATTAAAAAGTGATATTATAAGTAATATTTTTAAACTATAGGTAAAATATGTATATATGGTAGTTAAGTATGTCTAATTATGTAGTTTTTCCTATAATTATTTAATTTACTATCGAGTTATCAATAAATCCGTTAAAAAAAACTCAAACCATTAAATTGATAACCTAATAACAAAAAAAATTAAAATCGTTATCAAAATCACTAAACCAATAATCTATTACTCATAAATCAATAAAAAAAATTGATCCAACGTATCGGTTTTGTTTCAATTTTGAATAGCCCTAATAAAAATTGCATACCAGTTCATTGGAACTTAGTAGTTTAAATTTGAACTTTATTTATGTTTTAAAAACTTAGTAAATATGTAGACATAATTAATTTCGTTATTTATGTATTAAAAACTTAGTAAATATGTAGACACAATTGATTTCTACTTAGGAATCAAATGAACTATAATAAATTTTCAAAATTCAAACTCATAAATTTTAAATTTTAAATCTTAAATCAACGTCTGTTGTATGATTAGTATACAAGAGTAACCGAGAAAGACAAAAGACGAAAAACTTATTCAAACAATGTTTATGTGCTTCAACTTACAATGAAACCATGTTTGACTCATGTAACACACTTACACTCTGTTTGGATCATTGTTATCAATTGTTTCATAATGTATTGTATTGTATTGTACTCTATTGTATTGTACTGTATGGTAGATACAATGTTTGGCTAGACTGTATTGTTTGTTGTTGTTTAATAACCTTTTAATTGTTTGGTTTGATTGTATCGTACTGTATTGTAATTTATAAATTTACTAAAATATCCTTAATTATTCTAGGGTAGGAGGTTTGACTAGAATTAAATAATATAAGGTAAAGGGTAAAATAGTATTTTGAAATATTATGTAAAGATATAATTGAAAAAAGAAATTAAGTAACAATGGGAACACACCAAATCGGTTGTTCCATAAAATAGGGGTTTTCATTGTTACGTAACAACAAAATTTAACAATACAATACAATACATTTTAAGTAACAATCAAAACAAACGTTGTAGGTATAGTAACGATACAATACAATACAATGGGTAACAATGATC
>JAJONZ010017394.1:0-24556 GCA_029582445.1 Solanum paucissectum
TATTTTTCCTTAAAGAAAAGACAAAACATTACCATAAATGTTTTTACTTTTCTTGAAAGGAAAATATAATATTCTTTAATATTTGGTTTATTCTCTCCTTTTAGGACTCCTTTTCTAGTAAGAAAAGGTTTTGCTTTTCTAGTAAGAAAAGGTTTTGCTTTTCTAGTAGGAAAGGTTTTAGGACTCTATAAATATAGGTTTGTTTCTTCAAACACAAACAATAGAATCCACAATGTAGTCGTTTAAGAGTCTTGTTTATGGGGAGATTTCTCCTAAACATATTTATGCTTTTTAATATTTGTTTTCAATATGTAGGTCGTTTGACCAAACTATATTTATAATATGTTTTTAGTATATTTTTATTTGTCGTCTAATTTATCAATCATATGAATTCCAAATTTGTAAGCTTCCGCATGACGCCTTAATCACCCTTCATAACCCAACAAGGATAAGGGTTCGCTTGGGGCCAGTTCCACCCAGGGTGTAGACTCGGGGATTGAAAAACTTGGTATCAGAGCACACAGTTCAAGAGTCCTAGGGAGTCTATGAAGCCTCGTCTGTAGAGTCGTAGTTATCGGTGTGAAGCGCGCCACATCTATAATTAGGAGGCTGCAATATTTAGGAAATTCCTTCACTTCATTCACACTCATTTCGTGCGTTAGAGTTTATCTCTAAAAAGTTTCCCTCTAATTCATGGTTGCGCGTGTTTCAGATAATCATGCCTCCACGAAGAGTAGTCAGAGGTCGTCCAGCTAGGAGGAATGTTGAGGAGTAAGAGTTACCCAATGCACCTGAAGTGCAACCGCAAGGAGTAGTTACTAATGTTGAGTTCAGAGAGGCTATTAGGATGCTCAGTCAAGTTGTGACCAACCAAGCTGGGCATCAGAGAGGAGCCCAACAAGAAGAGGCTGACACTTCAAGCACTTATGAGGATTCGAAGAACTTTGTTGATGAAATGAAAAATGTGTTTGATGTGATGCATGTTGCTGATACGGATAGAGTTGAGCTAGCTGCATATCAATTGAAGAATGTTGCTAGGACTTGGTTTGATCAGTGGAAAGGGGGTAGAGGTGATGATGCACCACCTGCGAGTTGGGCATGTTTTGAAAAGGCTTTCTTGGGGGGTTTCTTTCCCCGAGAACTGAAGGAGGCTAAGGTACGTGAGTTCCTCACACTTAAGCAGGATACTCTAAGTGTTTATGAATATGGGTTGAAGTTCACCCAACTATCCCGATATGCTCCGGAGATGGTTAAGGACATGAGGAGTAGAATGGGCTTGTTTGTTGCTGGGTTGGGTCGTCTATCAAGTAAAGAAGGCCGAGAAACAATGCTTATTGGGGACATGGACATTTCGAGGTTGATGGTCTATGTGCAGCAAGTAGAGGAAGACAAGCTAAGGGATAGAGAGGAATTCAAAAACAAGAGGGCTAAGACAGGGAATAAGTCCGGGCAGCAGAAGAGTAATGCCAACCGGTCATCCTTCCAACAGAGACAAAAGGGACCTGCTCGATCATCTGCTAGTGCAGCTGCACCTAGGAACAAATGTGAGTACAATGGTCAAAATCCCATAGCTAAGTTTGCCTATTCACAGGGTAGTGTGGCGCAAGGGGGTAGTAAGCTTTTTGCCTGCGCCAAGTGTGTTAGGAACCACTCAAGTATTTGTCGTGAGGGCTCCACTGGTTGTTTCAAGTGTGGTCAGACTGGGTATTTCATGTGAGAGTGTCCAAAGAACAAGCAGAGAAATGGTAATGAGGGAAATAAAGCCTAGTCTTCATTAGTTTCTCCACTAGAAAGAGCTGCACCTAGAGGGGCTACTTCCGGTACTGGAAGAGGAACAAACCGCTTATATGCTATCAACAGTCGCCAAGAGCAAGATGATGCGCCAGATGTTGTCACTGGTATGATTCGAGTCTTTGACTTTACTGTTTATGCTTTGCTAGATCGAGGAGCAAGTTTGTCTTTTGTAACTCCTTTTGTTGCTATGAACTTTGATGTTATTCCTGAGCAACTTAGTAAACCATTCAGTGTCTCTACGCTTGTTGGTGAATCTTTTCTATTAGAAAGAGTCTATCGTGATTGTCTCATTTCAGTCAATCACAAGAGTACCATGGCTGAGTTAAATTTAGTTTCTAAGGGGTGTGTCTATCACTTAGTCTGAGTTAATGACTTAAGTGTTGAGGTACCTCTTTTTCAGTCAGTTCCAGTAGTAAAAGAGTTTCCAAAAGTCTTTCCAGATGATCTTCCCGGAGTTCATCCTAAGAGAGAGATAGACTTCGGTATAGATCTTCTTCCAGATACTCGTCCGATATATATTCCGCCATATAGAATGGCACCAACAGAGTTGAAAAAGTTGAAGGAGCAATTAAAGGATCTCTTATATAAGGGCTTAAGGGCTTCATTCGACCAAATGTCTCACCTTGGGGCGCTTCGGTCTTATTTGTGAGAAAGAAGGATGGTTCCCTTAGGATGTGTATAGATTACTGTTAGTCGAATAAGATTACCATCAAGAATAAGTATCCTCTTCCAAAAATCGATGATCATTTTGATCAGCTTCAGGGTGCTTCTTATTTTTTGAAAATAGACCTCAGATCTAGCTACCATCAGTTGAAAGTAAGGGAATGTGATATTCCCAAGACAACATTCAGGACCCGTTATGGTCATTATGAATTTTTAGTCATCTCCTTTGGTTTGACTAATGCACCTGCATCATTCATGGACCTTATAAATAGAGTCTTCAAACCTTATTTAGATATGTTTGTTATCGTCTTCATTGATGACATACTAATCTATTCAAGGAATGAAGAAAATCATGCTGACAATCTCAGAATAGTTCTTCAGACTTTGAAAGATAAGGAGTTATATGCTAAATTCTCTAAGTGTGAATTTTGGCTTGAGTCTGTGGCATTCTTAGGCCATATTGTGTCTGGAGAGGGAATTAAAGTTGATACTCAAAAAATTGAGGCAGTGCAGAATTAGCCTAGACCCACATCTCCAACTGACATTAGGAGTTTCTTGGGCTTGACTGGATATTATAGAAGGTTTGTAGAAGGGTTCCCGTCCATTTCGTCTCCTTTGACGAAGTTAACTCAGAAGACAACGAAATTTCAATGGTCTGAAGCTTGTGAGAAAAACTTTCAGGAATTGAAAAAGAGGTTGACTACTACCCTTGTTTTGACCTTACCAGAAGGTACTCAAGATTTTGTGGTGTATTGTGATGTATCTAGAGTTGGTTTGGGTTGTGTATTAATGCATAATGACAAGGTTATAGCTTATGCCTCCAGACAGTTAAAAGTTCATGAGAAGAATTACCCAACCCATGACTTAGAGTTGGCTGCTGTGGTATTCGCTTGAAGATATGACACCATTATTTATATGGGGTTCATGTTGATATATTCACTGATCACAAGAGCCTTCAATATGTGTTCACTTAGAAAGAGCTTAATCTCAGACAAAAGAGGTGGTTAGAGTTACTCAAGGATTATGACATGAGTATTCTTTATCACCCAGATAAGGCTAATGTTGTTGTTGATGCCTTGAACAGGTTGTCTATGAATAGTACCGCTCATGTTGAGAAAGAAAAGAAAGAGTTAGCAAAAGATGTGCATAGGCTTGCATGCTTAGGAGTTCGACTTATGGATTCCACAGAAGGAGGAATAGTGGTGACGAATGGGGCTGAATCATCACTAGTGTCAGAAGTTAAAGAAAAACAAGACCAAGATCCCATTTTGCTTGAATTGAAGGCAAATGTTCATAAGCAAAAAGTATTAGCTTTTGAACAAGGGGGAGATGGTGTATTGAGATATCAAGGTAGATTGTGTGTACCTATGATGGATGGACTCCAAGAGAGGATTATGGAGGAAGTTCATAGCTCCATATATTCCATTCATCCGGGTTCCACAAAGATGCATCATGACTTGAGAGAAGTTTATTGGTGGAATAGTATGAAGAAGAGCATTGCAGAATTTGTTGCTAAGTGTCCAAATTGCCAGCAAGTGAAAATTGAGCACCAAAGGCCCGGTGGTTTGGCGCAGAATATAGAACTTACAGAATGGAAGTGGGAGATGATTAATATGGATTTCATCATAGGTTTGCCAAGGTCTCGCAGGCATCATGCTTCTATTTGGGTGATTGTCGACATAATGACAAAATCAGCCCATTTTCTGCCGGTAAAGACTACCCATTCAACAAAAGATTATGCCAGGTTATATATTCAGGAGGTGGTATGACTTCATGGGGTCCCAGTCTCCATTATTTCAGATAGAGGTGCACAATTTACCGCATAGTTCTGGAAATATTTTCAGAAAGGTTTGGGTTCGAAGGTGAATTTAAGTACTGCCTTTCATCCTTGGACAGATGGGCAAGCAGAGCGCACTATTAAGACTTTAGAAGATATGTTGAGTGTTATGCCGTAATTTTACTATCTCTAGAAAAATCGTTTTTTAATGTTCTAAGTATAAAACATTTCAAGAAAAATACCTCGAGGATTCGGGGTTCAATTTACACTTCGAAAAGAGTTTAAGCATTCGAAGTGTCCGCTAACATGCGGTTGACCTGCGACTTGACTAAAATATATTTTGACTATTTTTATGAAAATGGTTTAACATAAAAGAAAATATGATAATTTGCAATATTCAGTTAACTTTGAAAAAATAATTAAATAACTGACACATTTTATATTTCATTTTAATTTTTAGGGAATGGGATCCAAAATGGAATATTTGACTCGACATACAAGTGATTAGAAAATTAATAAAACTAGATTAATTAGAATTTATTTGATGAATTATTTTAATAATAAATTAAACCAAATTAGTTAATTTAAGAATGGAGCCATTTTAAATTAATTGAAGAACTAAAGTTTCGACTAACCTTTTTGAGAAAATGACTAAGTAGAAAGAGAACATTTTTTAATTCATTTTGAGAAAAATACTTTAACTTAAAATGACTTTAAAATAAAATGTGATCAAGTGAAGAGGCCTTAAAACATATCTTTTTAAGAACAAAGATTTAACTTAATTAAAATTCAAAATTTGACCAATGTTTGATTAATAAAATAAGTGAACACAACAAGTGAAATGTATTAAAAATAAACCAACACAAAGAAAATGACTCGTCTTTTTGGGAATCTAATTAAGTTATTTAAAGTTAGAGTTAAATAAGATTAGCCAAAATATAATCAAACAATTAGAAGAGTAAAAGAGATAATGAAATTGGGCCCTTTCTTGGGCCAATTTCGCTTCAAACTTTGGCCTTTAAGCCAATCCCATTTTTGTATATACTGACTGTATATCAGTGTATATCGGTGTATATATCAGCTCTTTCCATGTATCTCCGGCTTCCGAACACCTGTATTTTACCTCATCTATGTATGTTCGTATTTTTGACCTGTAATTTGCTGTATAATTAGTGTATATTGCTGTATACAATATGTATACAACCCATTTCTTTGGGCTTTTGACCATTTATGAACTAATTTCCAGCAGTGTTGGGTCTCCGGGACCTGTAACAGCTTCCGAATATATAGGGGCTAACTCGATAAATAAGGAAAGCAAAGATCGAGCCTTTATGGCTCAACTCGATAATGCAAGGTAGATAAGTCCACCATGGACTCGGAAGGGATTCACATACACACAAAGAGAAAGAAAAGAATTAGAAAATGAGATAAGAGCCCCCCAACGAACGCGTGATCAAATGATTAACTTGTGACGGAGATAAACACATTATTCTATGAAATAAGAACATAATTACGAACTAATATGCTTCTAGACAAAAGGTGTTGATATTGTATCCAAAAGGAGAGATAATTGCGACAAATAATTAAGAATAGGATAGGCCATTATAGAAAGTTTCTTAACTAGATGAATATATAATATAATATTAACTAAATGATGTAAACAAAAGTCAACAGTGAACTAAATGAATTGATTGCTAAACAAAATTGCACAAAGGCATGAAAGCTATGGTGGAAAACTATCATTTTAGTGTATCTAGATATTTCTCTTAATATTCACAATTCATCTTTAAGAAATCAACAAACTATCAGAAAAAGTTTCTAAATTAATAGGCAATCCAACTTGTAATTTAAAGGATAATTGAATAAAATGACTACAAATGAAGCAAGGATGAGTAAATTGCCATGTGACAGTGAACTCAAAACATCAACCCCAAACTTCATCATTAACATATGGAAATCAAAGAGAAAAAATTGAAAAAAAAGAAAGGGGCACAACTCATTGCAACACTGAACTAATACTTATATTCGCAACCTATCGAGACTTATTAAAGATGAAAGATTAAGATCATGTGCATCACAAATAGGTACGATAATAGTGATTTCTTTACCTAACATATCAATTTAAAGGAACAAACATGTGACTTTACCAATCACATATACAATAATTAAATTCACCTGGCAAATAGGATCACTTATGATAAAGGAAAAAGAAAGGCTACTCCTAATTTTAGTGAAAAAACAAGGATTCAAATACTTTGCAACTTGATGGGTAACAAACACTTATAATGTATCAACAATAAACATATTTAATGCAATAACATAATATGAGCTCCCATCATATTTTAGTACGCATCTCGGAGTTAAACAACCCACTAATAATTAACAGAACACTAACACGAGACTCAAGAGAGGATAAAACACATATGAAGGAAATTAACACAAACCTCATAAGGGCCAAGACAGGACCGTGGAAAGGCGTATAAGCTACTTTAAAACTCTATGGATTTTACATTTAAAACTGTAAATAATAGACGCATATCGACCAAAGTCTAAACAAAAATGAGGTTCATATTCAACTCATACACGACATACTAAGCAGTAGGACAATCAAGAGGTTGACAAATGGGGAAACCAACTGCTATGGCTAACCAACAATGGATGAAACCAACTTCAACTTCGTTTTGGAAAAGAAATGACACCAAGAGTAGCAAAATGAACGAAGCTCGAAGACAATGAAAATAAAAGATGACAGAGATTTCACCACATCCAGATAAGCAGATAAATAACGCAACAGATCCAAGCAAAGAATAAGAAGCAACGATACTAATTGCAAAACGACAAAATTTGTAATCCGACAGTTAGACTGAGCCACAACATCGCCCAAGAACACATGTATCACATTATTATCACCAACCAAATAGCATCTAACGACAAACAATCACAAAATAAAGAATTTCCGATATCGAAAATGGCACATTGAAAAAGAGATAAAAATGATGATGTTATCGCGAGAGGAGCGTTTACCTTTCTCTGAGCAGCGACTGGGACAACAACGGGCTTGAGAGCAGCGATTCTTCCACCGAAAATCCAAATAAAAAATTCTGGGCAGAATTAGAGCGACTAGCTTTTCGGAATTTAGAATCAACGGACTAAATGTGAAATTCTAAAGTGTGAAATGACTATTTGCCGAAAACTCAAACTCCGAAAAAAAAAACCCCTATTCACTTGAGCGTAGAGGGTTATTTATAGGGGAAATTGAGCGATTTAGGGGGAAATTCGTTGGAAAATTCAAACAAAAATTTGAATTACTTCTGCTATTTTCGAAGCAACAGTAAAGGGGATGGAAAAAAGCTGAATTCCGCGAAAAGAGGGAAAAGGGGACGAAGTGATCGATTAGGCTGCTAGGTTATGGGTTCTGCAGGGTAGTTGGACGAGATTTCTGGATTTGCTGGGATTTTCTGGATTGCGTCTGGAGGAAGAAGAACGGGGTGGGGTCGTCTGGTTTCGTGGAGGAAGAAGAAAACGCAAGGGTCGTCTGGTTTCGTGGAGGAAGAAGAAAACGCAGGGGTCGTGTACTGGTATTGTACGCTGATGTATTGTTGTTGCTTTCGTGAAATAAAGTGGGCTGGGTCGGGTACTATACGTATGCTGTATGTATTGTTTTGATGGGAATGGGTATTGAATTGGAATTGATGTTGAGTTGTTGTTTGGAATGGGCTGGAAATTATTTGTTGTATAGGGGATTGGAATTGGGCTTTTAGGAAGTGGCCCAAAATTGTTCTTAAAAGATGGGGTAAATAGATTTCAATTATAGCCGAATAAAATTTAATTGGTGAATTTGGCTAAAATTTAAACAATATGAGTTAATATAAATTAATTAATGTGCTTTTTAATCTTAACGAAATAAAACAATTAATTTACTTGTAAACAAATTTACTCAAAAAATATAAACGTAACTTAAACTAATCAAACAAATACTTAATTAATGCAAAAATCTTTTGAGATGATTTTCAAACATTCTTAAACTATACTAATAATATACATAATTATAAAACACATATATTGTTTAAAAATTATAAAATGATATAACTATTTAAATAACTTGCAAACTATATTTATATATATATATATATATATATATATATATTTTGAAATTATAAAACTAATTATTTTAAATCGTTTGAAATTGAAGAAACTTGATGATTAATCTATAATGTGAAGGTCAAAAATTGGGTGTCAACATTGAGGACATGTGTGATTGATTTCAAAGGAAATTGGGATGATCACCTACCTCTCATTGAGTTTGCTTACAACAACAATTATCACTCTAGCATCCAAATGGCTCCTTATGAAGCTCTTTATGGGAGAAGATGCAAATCTCATATTTGATGGTTTGAAGTTGGTGACGCAGGGTTGATAAGACTAGATTTAGTTCACCAAGCTATGGAGAAGGTGAAAGTGAATCAATAAAGGTTGAAAACGGCACAGAGTCGTCAAAAATCCTACACTGATGTTAGGAGAAGGGCGTTAGAGTTCGAAGTAGATGATTGGGTATATTTGAAAGTTTCACCCATGAAGGGTGTTATGAGATTTGGTAAGAAGGGGAAGCTTAGTCTCCGGTATATTGGACCTTATTGCATAGCCAAGAGGATTGACAATGTAGCTTATGAGTTGGAGCTACCACATGAATTAACAGCGGTTCATCCGGTATTTCACATCTCCATGTTGAAGAAGTGCATGGGCGATCCTTCATTGATCATACCAACTGAAAATATTGGGATCAAGGATAACTTATCTTATGAGGAGATTCCTGTTCAGATTCTAGATCGCCAAATTCGCAAGTTGAGAACAAAAGAGGTAGCATCCGTCAAAGTCCTTTGGAGGAACCAATTTATTGAAGAAGCTACTTGGGAAGCTGATGAGGACATGAAAAAGAGATATCCACATCTCTTTGAATCCGGAGGAAATGCAGACCAAGGTGCTAATTTTCTTCTTAGTGTTCTTTAAATTATAAGTGAGCATGTTATTTGTTTGCATTTGCTTGTTGGGTGTTTGGACTTGATGATACACCCTAAGTCTAGTAAGAGTAATCTCATTCGAGGACGAATGTTCCCAAGGGAGAGATATTGTAACATCTCGCAACTAGAAATAACTAGAAAGAAGTTTAAAATCTGGAAATAGTTACTTTTGGAAAGAAGGAGGAAATCTGAATTTTTTTAAGTAAGTTAAAGTGAGTTTTTGGTCAACTTCAAACGATCATTATTACTAGCTCAGGATGATTTAGGTATAGTTCCAAATATGGTTGGAAATATATTTGAATTATCTTTCCAACGCCGCCAAGTTTGCACGATTCCGAGTTCGTATGAGTGAGTTATGCACTTTGGAAGTTGGGCTGTTGGATTAAGGAAATGTCTATTCCGGAATTTTAAGGGGTATTTTAGTCTTTTCATTGCCCTATTATTTTAATCCATTTTTAGGAGTTTAATATGGGTCAAAACAGATTTTAGTCAATTGTAGAATTTGGGATTTCACGCTAGGGCTAAGGAGAAGAGAAGAGAAGAAGGAGAAAAGGGCAAATTCATCAAGATCGATCAAGAGAGTTGGTGTTTCGCCAAGGATTTACTTCTATCAGGTATGTGAGGCTTCCATAACGTTGGGATCGTTCTCCCACGTGCCAAACATTTTAATTTCAGCATGGATTCGACCTAAATGAGTTTGAGTATTGATGATCTTGATATCTATTTTTGAATTCATATATTGTTCTTGAATTTGACTGAGTTGGAAAGTTTCTGAATTCATTACGTCGCATCTTAGAGTCGTTTCGAGTTAGGTTCTTAGGTACATTTGCTGAGCATTTGTATCTAAAGGTAATTTGAGAACAAGAACTGAGTTTGGGTGAATTGGGGTTGGAAAGCGAAGAAGAAATTTCGTTGGACGAAATCTAAGGGTGATGGCGAGTCGCGGAGTGGATTCCCAGATTTGTGAATTTCTGTTTCGTGTCGCGGAGCTATCACGGAGTCTTCCGCCTCAAAAGACGTTTTCAAAACCATAAATTAAATATGTCTCCGCATCGCGGACCCGCCTTCAAATATTGATTTTTGGTCTTTTATCATGTTTAGCTATCTAGAATCATTCCTAAACAACATGAGATCTTTCCAATCACAAATCAAAATCCTTGAATGCATAATTCAATTCAAGGATCAGTTAAGAGTCAAGTCAAGAGCAATTAAGGTCAAAGTCAAGAGAAGTCAAGAGTCAAGTTAAGATAAGTTCTTCAAGTTTTCAAAAGTCTTTCACAAATGTTTTAACTTTGTTTTAAGACTTAAGTTTTGAGTTCAGTAAAGAAGTAAAGTTGAAGTTCTTTTCTTCAAAGAAGTATATGGGGACTATGTATTCCCAAAGAGATTTAAAAATGTTTTCACATTTTAATAAGAACGAAAACTGAGATTTCCAAAGAGCCTTCAGGCTAGTTTTTCAGAAAAGAGTAATAGCTTTCTAAATGAAGCAAGAAGGGAAACTGAGATTTCCAAGATAGCTTTTGAGCTAAGTTTTTGAGCACTAATCTTAAATCACAAAAAGAAGTATGTTTTTAAAACATAACGAGCTAGTATATTTTTGGGAGTAGTATTGAGCACCGATATGGGGGAGAGTTCAGATAACTCACAGCCCCCATAAACCATGTAGCCACCATGTATTGAAAAGGGTCATACTTTTTAGATGAACCCTTTTCACAGTAGACTAGTGGATCCACTTAGTAGTTCAGGTCCTTAACCTTTGGCCGGGTATAGAATGCGCTGGCAGCGTGAGGTAGATCGTTTTATCATCACTATAGCTCTTAAGTGATGGTTGTTGGTTAGAGAAACTCCCACAAAAGTTATTATATATTTATATACATCAGTTTATTGTATTTTTACATACATTTCAGAGTTATGTTGTATCCTTGTATATACATAGAGTTGACATTATGTTTTTAAACAACTTTTTTCTTTATATTGCACTTGTTTTAAACTGCTTTATATTGAAATGAGTTCAGTTAAGTATTCATGAGTTGAGAAGAGCCAGGTAAGTGTTTCTTTCAGTTTTCCTTTCAAGCCTATGTTGTTTTAGCATTCCAACTCACATACTCGTACATTCAATGTACTGATGCCAGTTGGCCTGCATCGTCTTATGATGCAGACACATGTAATTAGGATCGACATTCCAGCGTACCGTTGATCCAGTGAGCAGTTCAGAGTCAGTCGGTGAGCCTCCTTGCATTCTGGAGGATCTATTTTCATTGCTTTCTTGTTAGTTCATTAGGATGTTGTGGGGTTGTCCCAACATCCATCTCAGTTGTTTTAGAGGCTTCAAAGACAGACAGTCAGTTAGTTATTTCAGTTATCTTTACTTTTCATTTCTTATGTTAAAGACTTGAGTTTGCCTAAATGGCCAGTTGAATGTTCCTTTATGACATTCTAGTTTCTTCATAAATGTTTATGTGATGAGTTAAGTCTTCCGCTGAGTTAGTAAGCCAGGCCTAGGGTTCGTTTGTGGCCAGGAATGGTCTTCGAGTGCCAGTCCCGCCCAGGGTGTAGGCTCGGGGCGTGACATTTTATGAAATCAGGGATGGAAGAAGAACCCCTACTCTATCATTCAACACCCTTGAGATCACTTTATTAAGAAAATTACTCAAACTAATTGGCCTCATCTCTGAGAAAGATTGACATATATCTTTCTTAGGAATTAAGACCAAATTAATATGTGTAATAGACTTCAGGACCACTAGCACCAACCACATTAACCACATCATCTCCAACTATATCCCAATATTGTTGGAAAAAATGACCAGTAAACCCATCAGGACCACTAGCACTGTCCCCATTGTGATCAAACACTACTTTTTTGACTTCCTCCATTGAAGGATATTCATTTAATCTTCTATTGTCTTCATCAGTAACCCTTTTCTGAATATATCTCAATAGGGGGGCATCCTCCTTAGTTTGAATTCCTGTGAATTGCTTCTGAAAATACTCTTGAGCAGCAGCAGCCACTAGCTCTTCACCTTCTACCATTCACATTCCCTAATCTAAATTATGTTTGTGCTCAATCTTTTTCTTATGCCTCTCACTAAACTGTGAAAGAACCTTGTGTTTTTCTACCTTTCTGTAAACCATTGAATACATGGCTTTTGTCTCCAATATTCCTCTTCAAAATGCATATACATTTTTAATTCTGCTTGGGCATTCTGTAAATTTTTTCTATTTTCTACCGTAGGGCTTGTTTCAAATAACACCTCCTTCACCCTTACAATCTCTTCCCTAATAGATAATTGTATCTCCAAAAGTTACTCTACTCCAGTTAGACAAGGCAATTTTAGTCTTCTTCATATTTTGTTTCAACCTAATAAACACATCTACTTCTTCACTACCTGCTGAAATTCTGCATGCTCTGACCAAAACTTAAGAAATCTAGCATAGGAGCATGATCAGACCCTGTTCTTGTCAGATGTTCAGATTCCACCAACCCAAAATAACTTAGACCAGCCTGGTTCATCATGTACCTATCCAGTCTCTTAAATATACATTGATCATCAATCCTCCCATTCCACCATGTAAAAGGACTCCCTTTGAAACTGACATCCACCGGATCAAATGAGTTCACACAAAAGGCAAAATCCTCATACTCATTAGGATATACAGGCAGATCACCAATCTTTTCTTCTTCACTCATGATGACATTAAAATCCCCCCCCCCCCAATCAGCCAGGGTGAATTCTGAATATCATTGTTAATAAAGTAGATATCATTCCATAATTGCATCCTATCCTCAACATCACACTTTGCATATACAATAAAAATAATTAAATGTTGATTATTCTCCAGAAACAATAATTTTAGAGTCAACATCTGATCAAAATCCGCCAACACCTCTACCTGAATATGCTCTTGAATGAACACTCATATTTTACCATTACAGTTATAGTTAGAATACTCCATACTCAATCTTCTTTTGAATCTTTGAATGTTATCAACATTCTGAAAAGGTTCCATCAATGCTATGATATTAAACTTGTGATATCTATGTAACATCTGAATTCTATGGAATGAATTTTGAGATCTAACAGACCTCACATTCCAAAATAAGGATTTTAATATCATTTGACCCCATTCCTAGCCCCTCTCCTTGGATTTGATCTTGTGGGTTGCACTTCCCCTTTATTCTTGTCTTTATGTGTGATTACTATTGCAGATGACACACTTGCTTCATTAAACACCATGTTCTCAACCTGCAGGTTCTCCTTTTCATCCCTATCTTCAACATCACTAGGCTGTTTGAGACCTTTATCCTATACCTCCATTTCCCCTTGATGTGACACTATTTCATGTAATGTTTGAACTAGTTGTGATTTTGGACAGACCACTGCCATCTCTTTCAGATTGTGATCCTCCTCACTCTCTCCCTGTATTATAGAACCCTGCAATTGGACAGGATACCATGCTTCTTGTGGGTCCATAATCTGTTAAGGAACATGATAATCAGTTTGTTGTAAATTCTGTCTAGTAGATAACTGATTCTGTGAAGTACCCTCTTAATGTAATTTTCCGAATTTTTAGGAGGTAAGCCACCCCTCCTAATGTTGAATTAAAGTGGAAAGTTTGCATATTAATTAGAGCAACCTTTGGTGTGTTCACAAACTAACCTAGACACTGTTTTAAGTTTAAATAATGGGCAAATTTTAGTGGTTTCATACTGTAGTTTTATAAGAGGAAAAACGTCAGATTCTTTAAAGTGTTAAAAATAATTTTAAAATGTTTTTTATATGTTGAATTAAATTTGTTATTTCCTTTTATCTATTGAATAAAATTTGCTTCTCCCTTTCATTTATTGGATAAAAAATACATTTAATATACTCTTAAAATGCCTTTCTTCCATCTATTAAACTTTTTTTCTCATGATGTTGAATCCCACATTAATTTCCTCAAATTTTTTGTTTTTTTTAATAAAGAAAATACCTATTTTTTCCTATTATGCCATTTATCAACTTTTTAATCCAAATTTCAAACTTGTTAACTTTTGTATAATTACTTTTAATCGAACTTTCACTAATTAATCAATGTATATACTTTGCAAAGATGCAATTTCTTTTAAGCTAATGAGATCATATTTAACAATTCCTACTACATAATTTATAGTAAGCAAATGTCACCAGATAACTTGTGTTCAAACCTTTTATATACGAAAATGGGTTAAATCTATTAACCTTTTATCCTAATGATTCTAGAGTTTATTTCATGCTTTTCTATTTAGAATCATGTCCACGATGACCATAAAATATATCATATTATATCTAATTATCTCTCTTCTTCGATCTATCTCTACTTAGATCTATCGCTATCAATCTCTCACACCTCTTCATTGGGCATCGATACAACAATGCCCAACGATAGAAGTACAAACTGAGCTATTGATTTTAGTAATTTTTGCTTAAACAATATATTTTTATTAAAGAATATTCCAATTATTAACACTTAAAATTATATTATTCTATTATTCAGAACCCATAAAATTCAAATTCACCATAACCATATGCATGTGTGAACACTGATGATGATTGATGATGGATAATCAACTTAATAACTTCTCACCCAACCTTGTTAAGATTGAAGTCTAAATAATTTTGACATTAATTTTCATGTGTGAACACTTAAAGTGATTTAATATGATTATAATTCCTTTAGCCTTTTATTTTTCTTTACAATATTTTTCTGTTTTATTATTCCTTATTTTTAATTTTTTATTAAAGTTAATGTGTATATATATATATATATATATATATATGACATCTCTCTTAAGCTAGCATTGGTATCTTATTTTTATTTTGCTAAATTTTCAGCCTTTTGTCTTATTTTCACCTTTAAATATTGACAAAAATTAAATAAACACTCTATGCTAATTTCTTCCTTAAATTTCTTTTATGAATTTCGTTATTATTATAATTAGCAGGTATGTGCGACATTATAGCCAACAAAGAGGCAAAAGTTTTGAAAAGTGTGATTATTCTTGAAGACTATATGTATATCTTTTTCTTTTTTTTAAAAAATAAAATATTTTACCAGAGTATTTCTTAATTACTTTCTCTTAATCATTCATATCTTATTTAATTTAGAAAGTTCAAAATCATTGTCATTAATTTAATGATAATTTATTATTCAATAAATAATATTATAGAGCATTTTTTATCTATGTATAGACTAAGCATAAATTCACATAAATTAGGTGACATGACACCTTTTTTGGACAAGTTTTTTCTTTCTTTCTTTGTTTTGCTTATTTTCTTTTTAGTTCTTTTCTTTGATTTACTATTTGCAATTTAAAAAAGGCAATGAAAAATTATAAAGAGATAAGGAATAGTCAGACGTAACAAACAATTTCTTTTTAATGGCATTTATTTATTTATTTTTATTGTGATTTTTTTTTAAATGGAAAAGGATTATGTCTAAGTGTTTTTTTAAAAGGTCATTGAAAAATGAAAAAAATACATGATCTATAGATTTGAGAGAATATCTGAAAAGATTTGAGTGAATATCTGAAAAGAGGGGGCTATTTTATTTTAATAGATTATATACGAAGCTTCAAACAATTGGATTTTAATATTTTCTTGAAACATCATATAAATAAATTGTATTTTATGAAAAATAATCATATATTAAAATTACTTTTATTGCATTGAAATTTTATATTCTATTATTATATGATTTAGTAATGTGTTTTACTACTGTTAAGAGAAGGTTCTAATATAACATGTTCTTGTCCAACTCGTAGAATGCATTTTTTTAATTATAGGATTTTAACTACCATCCATATCCTCTATGATTCCTTTTAATCTCTGTCAAGTTATATAATTACCACCGAGATCGTCGGAAGAGAATAGATTTCGCCGAAAACCTAACAGATGAGCAAAATATAAATGCTCATTGAAATAACAAATTGGATACGAATGTAAATTGATAGTTAATTCGCAAGTGAATCTGTGAAATCTAAAGAACTTGTGTTTGACCCTCCTTAACTTTCAATCCTGTTTTTTACCTTTAAATATCTATTTTTAAAAATCTAATCTTTATTTTATTTAACTAGATTTTACTTAGAAAAATTGGAAATCACAAAAATATTCACTTTTCGGAATTATAATGTCAATAGGCCTTTTAAGGGTAATGAGAAGCATACACAATAATTTGACTTTTAAATTTGAAGATTTCTACTTTTAAGACCGTATAAGATATAAAGTTATGATATTTGAAATAATTTATCCCATTATATTCTATCTTTATTCCATTTTAAAATGAAACTTCCATAAAATAAAGGTGGTGAGAAAAGACACTCTTTATTGATTCAATTAAATGGCTCTTGATCACTTAATATGTTTAATATTTGTCAAGATAAAAATATACTAGGTAATATTTTATATTCCTAAACTATCTATATAATTTTTTTTTAAAAATGATTCCTTTTCATTTCATTCTATATATTTGCATCGAAAATCTGAGGAAACATGTCAGTGTAGTTTTAGAAAAAATATGTTAGTGAACAAAGAATAATTAGCCAAAATATATAAGTAAATAACATTTAATTTTTTATGTGGAATATCAACTTGGTTCACCTAGAAAAAAAAGGTAAAAGTAAAATTGACTTGAGGAAAAAAGAATAAAATACAACTTGAGGCATGTATGATTTTTATTGGACGAAGCCTATAATGATTCTATAGAGGAAAACTAAAAGGAAAAAATATAATATCATGAGAACAAAAATATTTAATTATTGTCATGGATGGGTCAAAATTTGATGTGTGGACCAATAAATAAAGTTCACATGTTTAATTAAAACTTAATTAAATATCTTATAAATTTGGCGCAAATTGATGGATAATAAATATAAGGCAAAAAATAACGCTAGTGGTAAATTTGATCCAATAAATGGAAGGAAAATATTTTTGTATCATTTTTAATACGTTAATGATATTTTTTCTTTAACATATGAAAGTGAAAAATAAATTTAATTCGATAGATAGAAAAAAGACATTTTATATTACTTCTAGTACGTTAAGAGTAAGAATTGGGGACATAAAACTTTTTCGTAGTAACTCGAGATTCCTAGCCTAGTCCAGATTTGGACGAAATTGGAGTCAATGAGGTCTAGGGAAATCTGGTAACAAATAGGAGATCTATTAACGAAGTTTATTACATGAGTGGATAGTTAAGACGTTAAGGATCCCGTACGACTTTACGGAATTGAATTCGGGTGAGTAGAACTCCCGGAATGGATATTAGCCTAAACGGTATATTTTTAGCGTCGTTGGTCAAAGGTGTGTTGTGAAATGAGGGTCTTGGAATTATTAAAATAGCTCATTGGTTCCGTGCAAGCCGTTGGGGCGGGATTTCTGCCGCCAGGGCAGGGTGGGTCCCGTTGTGGCGGGACAAACGTGACTTAAGTCAGAAATAAAATTCCAAAAATATTTTATTCTGCACTTTTCAACTTTGAGAGCTAGGAAACGACCCCAGGAGAGTTCTTGAACGTTTTTCACCATTCTTGAGGCTAAATGTAAGGATTTTACTCCCCAAATCCATGTTTCGATCCGTAGAATGTAAATTCATGAGTAATTATCAATGGGGGAGGGTTTTGATATGAAATTTATGGTGGAAAAAGCCCTAATCCAGGTATGGGAATCAAGGGTTTGGTCTAGGGTTATTGGGTTTGTTATAATCCGAATAATTAGTCCTTTGATTGTTGATCATTGCGTATAAATTGTTGTTTGTAGACCTAGAACAAGCGGAAAGAATCCGGAAAAGGAAGATTCAAGTGCCTTAGGGGATTCAAGCTTGGATTCGAGGTAGGTGATGGTTGTGATTTCATGTCGGTGTGATATATGTTTGTAATTGCTTCATTATAATGCATGTATGTATGCGAATGTTGCATTATTGATCACCCTAATCGTAAATGAGGATAATTGAATAATTGTATGTCATGAATCACCTCTTGCTGTATGATTGTTAAAATATACATTGTAATTGTGATTGTGGTTTGTTGAATGGGCGGGTGTCACGATCCGACACACTAACTGGGATCAGTTGCCACGTTTCGGCATAAACATTGGATCGGTTGACACGTTACGACATAAATATGGGACCGGTTGCCACTTTCCGACATAAATATGGGATCGATTCCCACGTTCCGGCATAAACATTGAATCGGGTACCACATTCCGGTATGCTAACAGTTTGGGTGTGGGTTCCATGAGAGGACCATTGAATTGGGTTCCATAAGAGAACCATTGAATTGTGTTGTGTATCTACTTGTGATGATTACGTTCATATCTGATGATGATTGATATTGGAAGACTGTATGTTGCTCTAAATTGAAAACCAATGTGTATTATTGAGAACGTGGGATGCTACATTGATCCTGAAAAGATGACTAATATTGTATATGTTCGGTATATGCTTGTTTTGTAATGTTGTGGTTGCTTGCATGTGTTTCACTTATTGGGATAGCTGTGTGATCCTACCAGTACACTGTGATTGTGTACTGATACTGCACTTGCTTGTTCTTTGTTGAGTACATGACATCTTCAGGCGGCTATTGATAGACCTCAGCTAAGTGACTATTGAGCGTGACCGGATTCAATTCTTCCAGGCTGCCATGGATTTTTCTTGTTTAAGTCCACTTTTTTCGGACTTAGACTATTTGTTTAAGGTGTTGTTTAGTTTTGAGGTTGTACCTCTTGTTCTTAGACTTGTCGTTAGTAGAGTTTTGGTACAATGAATTTCAGGTTCTAGGGGTTGAATTTCCACATTAGTTTGGTTAGTTATTTGTTTAAAACTTTGGAGTTATTTGGACTCTATTTTTATTTCCATTTAAACTTGCTTCCGTAACTTTAAATGTCTTAGTTTTCATAAAATTTGTTAGTTTGGGTTGTAGTAATGGTTCTCCCACCAGAGGGTTAGTGTGGGTGTCAATCACGACGGTTTGGGTCGTGACAAAGTTGGTATCAGAGCCATAGGTTCGTTGATCTCATTGTACCAAAACAAGTCTAGTAGAGTCTTGCGGAACGGTACAATGGCGTCCGTACTTTTCTTCGAGAGGCTATAGGACTTTAGAAAAAAATCACTTCTTTCTACTCCTTCGTGCTATGACTTGAATCCAATTGGTATCTGGGTGATACAAATTGGTATCTTTCCTCCTTCACTCTATGGTCCGAACTAGAGCAACAAAAGTGGTAATACCATCACTAGCAAGAAAAGATGTGTATAGATTACTGGCAATTGAATAGGGTTACCAATCGAAACAAGTAACCGTTGCCTCGGATATATGACCTTTTGACCAATTGCAAGGCGCATCGGTTTTCTCTAAGATTGATTTAAGGTCTGATTATCATCAGTTAAAAATTGGGTTTGACCAAGTTTTATGATTGAAATTAGCAGTTTTGTGGGTCTCGCTAGCTACCATTGTCACTTGTGGTATGAGTTGAGTCCAATTGGTATCTCCCGATTCCAATTGGTATCTCAACGAAGTGAACTAGACGTCGTAGTCCCGGCTGAAGGGACACAAGCAAGTTAATTGGAACTGAGAACGTTCCAATTGGTATCTTTCCTTATGGGTCGTTTAATGCATAGATGATTAGTAATGGTCGTTTATGGAACGAACTAATTAAAGAATTTGGACTTATCTGCAAGTTGTAACTGCTTGAGTGTCGTGAAACTTGTTGTGAAAAGAAAGTCACTACGAGATTAGGTGCAATGGTATAGATAAATTACGATGTGGTTCGTAAGTGAGAAATCTGGACGTGCGTTGCGACCAACTGATAACCGTGTGAGAGTTTGGGTGTATCCTGGGGATATGTGTGTGGTAGTGTTGAAACGATGTAAAGGATTCTAAAGTGTGTATCGTTGGATTGACTCGTGGTAGGCAACGATTATCCTAGCTAAAGGGAATTATCCGGTATGCCTAGTTATAACCAAGGAATCTAAGGGGGGTTTAGAACAGAGTTGAACCCAAAAATTATTGGCAGGGGTTCTGTTTCCGTCAGGGCCGCTGGAGCGGGATTTTCTCGCCAAGGCGAGATCGCCAGCGCGGGATTTCTCCCGCCAGAGCGGAATAGGGCAAGACAGAATCTCAGCCCTGTCTCCCTTGCTTTCCCCTAGTCACAATTATGGACCCTGAATCATACCCGAACTAACCCCCGCGACCTAATTCAGTGTTCAGTAGTGGAATATAAGTTATAAAGTGTGTCAAAATTGTGGAGAACCTGGGCATATGAGGAGGAAATCAGTGAGGTCGTGGAGACTGGGGAAATGGTAATGTGGGTAGATGAGCAGTGCAGCCAGGCAAAGAGGTTGTCCGTCAAGATGACAGGGCTTAGTTTTAAGTTTTTTCGGGCAAGATCGAGTTTGAGGGTGTGATGCAGTGGTCACAAGTGATACTCTTGTCTGACCCCGAATGACTATTGTTTTGTTTGATCTGGGTTCTACTTATTCTTATATGTAGTTTAATTGCCTTGGGATTTGATGTGGTTTGTGATATACTTGATGCCCTCATCCATGTTTCTATCCCAGTTGAAGAGTCAGTCATAGTCATCCTTATATATCCTGTTGTGTTTATGGATTTTCAGACTTGGGTTGATTTGGTTATGTGGGATATGACTGACTTGATATAATCTTAGGCATGATTTGATTGTCCCCCTATTATACCGGGCTTAATTGTAATGCTAAGTCGGTAACTTTAGAGATCCCCGGTAGGGAAATATTAGAGTGGGAAAGGGTGTACAAGCCTAAGCTACCTAAGATCATATCCTTCATTCGGGCTAGGAAACTGGTAGGGCAGGGTTGTTTGGCTGTTTTGACTCATGTTCGGGATGTTGAGGTTGAGTCTATTCATGTGTTGTCTGAGTTTAAGAAAGTGTTTCCTATGGATTTGCATGGTATGCCTTCGGATAGAGATATAGAATTCTGCATTGAATTGGAGACTAACACTCGCCCTATTTCCATCCCTTTGTATCATATGGCTCCAGCAGAATTAAGAAAGCTTAACGCTCAAAGCCAAGAGCTTCATGATAAAGGTTTTATCGTCTTAGTGTTTCCACGTGGGGTACTTCTGTCTTGTTTGTTAAGAAGAAGGATGGTGGTGTAAGGACTGATGATTTTATCTTAAGCCATAAATGAGTGAATTGATACCGGAATGACAAGTTTATGGATAAAGAAAGTTCCATTGAGTATACTTGGGCGAATGAAATTGAAGATTTTAGTAAGAAGGTGCGTATAAAAATTGGGTTAGTCCTTTGAATTTGATGAGTATACCTAAGTTTGAGGTGTCGTGTTGATGAAAAGGTTGAATTCGTGGTAATCGTCAAGGCTGACTAATCATAATGGTAATAAGAGTTTGTGATGGGATGCAACTACATAATAAGATTGTGGTTAAGCGAATTTGGTGTAGTAATTATGACTTGCGAGTATCTAAGGTTGTAACTTCCTAATATTTGGAGAGTAACGTGGTTGCATGGAAGGTTTTGAGAGATGGTTGGACCCCACTCGCATAGAATTTAAAAAAAGCTAGAGTTATGATGAAGAAAAATAGTAGGATGTGGTACAACCTTTAGAGAGAGGCGAGAGCCAAAGTATTTTTTATTGGATTCTTAAGGCTAAAGAGGTATCTTCAGAGGGATAGATAATTGGGTTCAGAGACGCGTGAGTTCATTTGTTTTGTTGTGGCTATGGTAATAGAGTCATGGGTCCATCAAATAGGTTAGAAACTATTGAAAAAGACTTTAGAAAAGATTGTACATACATTAGCTCGAGTGTGATAATAAGTGCCTCATTTTGTTTCGAGTTTAGTAATGAGTACGATTCAAATTTTAGCGAAAAGATATTATAAGATCGATGGGGATGCGATCAATGATAAGAGAAGATTCAGGATTTCATAAAAATCTTTAAGGTATAAACTAATGTTGATAGATAAGGGGATTGTGTTATACAATTGAGTTTACCATTCAGATTTTTTATTGTAAGTCTACATTCGTGGTGATATATTTTGTCAAGGTAAGAATGTGTAAGGTGATGAATGATCAATTGTATCAGGTATTGAGCATGTGAAATGACTTACACCTAGTTTGAGTCGTAAAGTTTATTACGGTTGACTGTTAAGTACCTAAGAAAGGTTTTTCGTTAAAAGTGTTTGTTTAGAGTAAGGTAAATGGTTGGAGTGCTAATGATGGTTGTTAGTATTGTGAATGTGATGCACTAGCTATGCTCACACGTGTTTTTACTTTTGGGGGTGATCCCTAGTGGTGGATCAGGTGTGTCGATCCTGCGATGTTCTCTTGGTTGAGTGGGATGATTAAGAAGACGTGGTTAATTCAGATGACTTATGTGGTGTGGTCTTGGAGTTGTTAAAGTATTTTAGTGGTTCTACTTGTACCACCTTGCTTATGAGAATTTATAGAAGAGCTACCTTGCGTATTTATGGTTGTCCGACAATCTTGATATTCATCTTGTCGTCGAGGTCATGTATTGATTATGTGTGGTTGAATGTGGGGATCATTGAATCCAATTCTACTATTCTTAAGAGGTAATCTACAATTACTAAATCTAGCATTTCGATAGTGTTGTTGGATGGTTTGTATGTTTGGACATATCTCTAAAGGAGTATATGATGTCTAAAGATAGAAATTTTTGTAACTTAAGCTCATGGGAATTTATGTTGTGGGATGGAGATGTTGTTAAGAACTATGATTATTTGAGTATCATGAGCATGTGTTGGTTGGTTTAGGTTCACCTCTAATTGTAACGAGTATTGATTTAGAATTGTATCATGGTTATGTGAGAAAGGATTCGTTCTGATGTTGTGTCAAAGTCCTTGATAACATGTTGCAAACATGTGTACGATCAACTTTGGTGGTTATTGTGAATAACTTTGTTGTTAGTTAAGTGTACATACAACAATAATTATCACTCGAGTATGGTGATGACTTCACTAGGCATTGTATGGAAGGATGTGTAGGTATTCAATTGGTTGGTGTGGGGACGAAGATTATATCATAAAGTGAAACTCAGTATTGTTAAACAAGACCTTTGATATGAGGAAGAATCGGTTGAAATTCTTGATCACGATGCCCACAAACTAAGGACATGCGAGACAAGTATCCCCAGTAATTTGACGTTTCAGATACTACTCTACCTTTATTTTAGCCAAGTCTTTCCTAGTTGATCACTCGGGGACGAGTGATGGGTAATTTGGTATCGATTGTAACGACTTAATTCCGTCATTATGGAAAAGCCAATGGGGAAAGAATTGGGGCCAGAAAACTTTTTCGTAGTAACTTGAGATTCCTAGCCTAGTCCAGATTTGGATTAAATCGGAATCAATGAGGTCTAGGGAAATCTAGTAACAAATAAGAGCTTTATTAATGAAGTTGATTACATAAGTGGATAGTTAAGACGTTAAGGATCCCGTACGACTTTACGAAATTGAATTCGGGTGAGTAGAACTCCTGGAATGGATCTTAGCATGAACGATATTTTTTTAGCGTCGTTGGTCAAATGTGTGTTGTGAAATGGGGGTCTTGGAATTATTAAAATAGCTTACTGGTTCCGTGCAAGCCGCTGGGGCGGGATTTCTGCCGCCAAGGCGGGGTCATTGTGGCGGGACAGACGTGACTTAAGTTGGAAATAAAACCCCAAAAACATTTTATTCTGCACTTTTCGACTTTGACAGTTAGGTGTCACGACCCAATTTCTCGAATCATGATGGCACCTACTATAAGTCTATAACCCACCAGTAGGTAAGCCAACCCGTAACCCGGAACAAGTAATGGGTCTGAGGGCAGAAACTAAACAAGAGCAGGCAAAATTTAAGATAACAACATAACCAGGTGGAAGCAAACCAAAATATATATACAAATAAAGATCCCTCCCAGAACCTGGAAGTCACTAGTACAGTGCTACTAACAAAACGAGTACAAGTCCCAAAAGTGGACCACAGAGACTGGACTGTCTCGAAAGGTAAAAGACAAGTCTATATACACAGATGGAGACTGAAATAGTACAAAACGCCGTGTGCTCACCCCGTCTCCGGATCAAACTACTCCAAGCTGGATCAACGCTGGCCACTGGTGCTCGGACCTGCATCACAAAATAGATGCAGAGTGTAGCATGAGTACCAAAACAACAGGTACCCAGTAGGCATCATAGGCCGACTGAACTTGAAAGGTAAAGGCAATATGAAAAGAAGGAATAACACAAACCGAAGTCAAGAACGAAAATCTAACTAACAATGGAATGCACACGAGTGTAGAAA
>JAJONZ010017395.1:0-25683 GCA_029582445.1 Solanum paucissectum
TTTTCACAACTGTTTTGCCTTCCCCCCCCCCCCCCCCCCCTGCATTTTTGCATCTACTCTTGTCCTTGCTGTAATAGGAATATATGAAGTGCATTTTTTTGGAAATTGCAATAGGGATGGAACAATTGCACTTGTGAGTACTATTATCATTATTTTCTCTATTTGTATTCGATAATTACCATTCCAAATGTACTTATGAGAAACTTGTCATATATAAGGGACACGATTAAATCAAGAAACAAATAATCTATATGTAAATAGAAAACATAAAGAACTTCTAGGACTTTTTATTTTATACTACTGGATGGAGATGAGTTTAAATGGAGCATTATGGCATATGGTGATCAAAGATGGTAAAAGGACTTGAGGCTAATCTAAAATCATACAGAGGAAAGTTATATTGAGAGAGATCTAAAATCTCTATGAACCAATTCGGCTTTAGCAACAAACATAACACAACCACTACATCAAAAATGATCTTTAGCGGCAATTAATTAACGACAATAGTTTAACAGCCACTAAATATGTACTTTTAGCGGCAATTAACATTCTTTGTATATGTCCCTAAAGTCTTTAGCGATATTGGATCCAATGACAATTAACTAATGCCGGTAAAGACTTTAACACTCTTTGTTAATGTGTATATTTATTGCCGCTAAAATGTGTTTTGGTTGTAGTGAGCGGACACAAAAAAAATCCTTATAAGTGATACCAATTACTTGAGATAAGGATTAATAGTTATTGTTACACCTTCTGATCTTAATTACTTTATCTAAAGTAGTTCATACTGGTCAGGAACTTACATGTCTATGCAGATATAAGTAGATTAGAGATACCCGATCGACAAAATAGTGTAGAAACAGCCATAAGGATATAACTCACCCTATATAGTGGGAATTGAGCTGTAGTTGATGGATTAATTAATAGTAAAATGTTAAGACATCAGAAATGCCTTAAAAACGAGTGTCTCTTTGAGAAAATCACCAAGAAACTAAGATACAATTCATTTAGACTCTCTCATAAAACTAAACAACATACCTCACTATTAATAGAGATGGAGCATTCCTAAGGTTTCATCTTTTCTTTAAAGCCAATCAAAACAACTTTTGCGACGTTCATCTCTACAACCTTGAGATGAGAAAATGTGCTAGGAGAGGTATACTGAACCCCATCATCCAAAACATTTTATTTATAGAGGGCGCAAGTTGGGATTCTACATTGACAGTGTGATTAACAGGACAATATAGGGATGATCGTTGTGTCAACTCTTGAAGACGATTCTTGTGCATGAGTTCATGGTAAAGTATACAAGGTAAAATCAGTAAGGGACAAATATGTAAATCCATCAAGAATACATAGACTTAAGGACCTAATGGATGACATGAAAAAGGAGTACAATGTCAATATAAGTTAGTTACATGAAAGAATCTTGAAGTCTTAGCTTATCACTTACAAAAATAAAATAGAAAACAAATTTACTACAACAATTATAGTTATTTCTGAAACACCTGGTTGTTCACTCATAACATCTAACAAATAGACAACTAGAGAATCACATATGCTTAGATGATATGAATGAAGGCATACACACATCTTGATAAAATTGGTGAGAGTGAAGGCCCAACCATGCAATCCATCAGAAAAAAGCAGCAGTACCACATGCATTATAGACTAATTAGTCCTGAAAGCATCATAGAAAAGAAAAGCATGTGATGAGAGAGAGAGAGAGAGTTAAGACATACAAAAGAGGTTCTTTTTAATATTGTCCAATTTAAGGGAGTTTTGAACAATGAATATGCTTACTCCTCTTTCAACCAAACAAAGGAAATTATGTTCGCTTTCTACTTTTACTCCTCCCCTCCCCAATTATTCTATTTTTAACTGACCACTCATGAAATTTCTGTCTTTGACTTCTATTACAATATTATTTTGTTGTATGTCGTTTCTAATTTCCCTATGGTAATTACATTTGTTTTGGAGTTGCTGATAATATGTTTGAGAGGTTGTGCTCTATATTACCCTATGAAACAGTTAATGCACAACAAAACAGAAGACAACAAGGTTTATGAAAAAATGTTGGAAAAATGCACAAGTACCCCCAACCTATGCCCGAAATTCCGGAAACACACTTATATTTTACTAAGGTCCTTTACCCCCGAACTTATTTTATAAATAATTTTCTACCTACGTGGCACTATCATCCAGATAGCTTGAAAAAATTGTCAACACGCGCTGGGCCCAGAAGATAGTGCCACGTAGGCCGAAAAGGGGTAGAAAATTATTTACAAAATAAGTTCGAGGGGATAATAGGACCTTAGTATAGTATAAGTGTGTCTCTGAGATTTCGGGCATAGGTTGGGGGTACTTATGCATTTTCCCAAAAGTGTCTGGAAAAACATAGCACCAACAATAGTGGTAGTCAGAAAAAGCTTGTTTGACACTAGAAATTTTGAAGAAAAAGTGGCGGAATATAGTATCCAAATGTCGACTTTGTGGGGAAACCAATGAGACAAATAGTCATCTTTTTTTGCATTATTAAGAAATAAGTACAAGTCTCCGTCTTTGTTTTTTAAATAGAACAAAATATAAAGAAAAGGAAAAAGAGGGCTCGTCGGGATGACAAACAACTACCTCTCAAGTCCTTCAACAAGCCTCAGCAAGAGGGAAGAAGAACAAGCACGCAATACCGGGCTCGGAACCTACACAAGTGTAGAAGTAAGGAGTGAGTACCAACAATACAGTACCCAGCAAACAATACAATAAACAAAGCAACTAGCTAGAAATTAAATACTCCTTTCATCCCAACCAAACCTTCTTAAACTACAACTTGCATAGAAATATGCCCAACTTAACAGTTCTACAATATACGACTCAGAAGGCTCAACAGTCACAGTCCAATAGCCACAATTCAACAAGCAACACGTATCAAGTAAGTTGATCTTAATGTCAAATAAATCTAACAGATGTAACAAGGGCATCAACCACAGTTAACAAGTAAGTCAAACATAAGCATCAAAATGCATCAAATCACAATAATCAGTTTGTCACTGAAACCATTTCCCATCGTCTTTATATCAATTCACTAGGTGGAAACCATTTCCCATCGGCTTTATATCAATTCACTAATTGGAACCATTTCTCATCGGATTTATATCAATTCACTAATTGGAACCATTTCCCAACGACTTTATATCAATTCACTAGTCGGAACCATTTCTCATCTGCTTTATATCAATTCACTAGTCAGAAATAACCTCAGCATCACAACACTTGTCGAAAATGACCTCGGCATCATAAACACTTGTCGAAAATGACCTCAGCATCATAAACACTTGTCGAAAATGACCTCGGCATCATAATCTTCACATGTCTCATCACAGTGTTCAATGATCAATGCACACAAGCAATATTACATCACACAGAAGAGACAACAATTCATGTCATTCAAGTCCATTTTAATGCCTTCAAGCAATTCATCAATCAATCAAATAGGGACCATCATAAGGAAATTCACAAGCATTATGATCAACACATAATCTTTCATTTAACCCTTTTTTATTTATTAAACTTAATCAAGTGAAACAATGAATCCCTCACCTCATTCCAATTACCCCCAACATACACAATGAAGGAAATACACGAATTCTACTAGATTACAAAGTTTAGGAGATTACTTGTCTTAAATCAGTCAATTAGTCACTCCAAGACTTGAGTCTTTCCTTTTCCACCAATGTCCAAAGCCACACAATCTATATCAATCAAGTATTCACAAAACATTTATGAAAACAACAATACCCTACTCATATACTTTGAAAAATGGGTCAATCAACAAAACCCAATTCTGAAAATGAAGTTTGAATCCGAATTTCTTTACTTGAAATCATTAGGAACCTATTGGTGGAAATCATTTCGATAAAGTACTTAAAATCACTTCACAATCTCCATTTTAGTTTAGAACTTGAGTTCTTGAAAAAGTTTTATGTATAAAATAAATTTTAAAAACTATATATATAATGTCGGGTTGGTTTGGTCTCGAATTGACCTTTTCTAGTCAAAATCAAACAAACCCAAGTATAGTCTTTTTCAATATCAAATCAAGTCAAACCAAACCATTACTCAGATTTTTTTCTAGTTTGAGTCGATTAATTTGCAGTTTGGTTTGATTTTTGGTTCGATTTTGTACACCCCTATTTCATAGTATGATATAATATACTTTAAGAAATTATTGTTCGTTTATTACTTTATTTCTTAAAAGTTAATATGTTTGAGTTGATTTCCATCTCATAATTTTTTTTATATCGTTGCACTATTTATGTTTGTTAAATGGGATAAGGCACAAGTATCCCCCTAGACTATGATCGAAATCCCAGAGATACACTTTAACTAATCTAAGGTCCTATTACCCCCCTAAACTCTTTTTTTGTGTAATTTTATACACCTTTTAGCTTATGTGGCACACTCCGTGACTCCACTTAAGTGTGTCTCTGAGATTTCAGTCATAGTCTAGGGGTACTAGTGTCTTATCCCTTGTTAAATCATGCTAGAAGTTTTGTTCTCTATGAATTTCTTTAATCATGTTTCTAATTTTTTAAACTACTAGTGTATTATTTAAAATATATTTTGTGTTAATATACTTTAGAGAGTTAGATGCATGCTTTCAGAGGCTAAACTTCCAAATTCATTTTGGGCTGAAGCACTTAACACTGTTTCTTATGTTATCAATTTGTCTCCTACTGTTTGTCACGACCCAGGGGTGCCCCCTAGATGTAACAAGGCGTATAGAACCCCGAAGACTCCATACAAGCCAGTTAGTCCTCTTAACATAAGAAATAGAAAAATTTAGAGTAAAACAATATTTCAAGTCTAAAAAGTTTTTCATAAAAGAAAGTGGAAGTCTAGACACTTTGTCTCATCATAGCCATCTATTACAATAGTGAATGAAATAGGGCCTAGCCCATACAACATGTTCAAAAGGGAAAGTACATGAAAGAAAATAGACATATGAAAGTCCATCCTCGAACCATGAGGACTCAATAAGCTCGGGAAAATAACAAATCCAAGCTCTAGCCACAAGAATGATCACCTCGAGTGCTGGACCCTACACTTGGGAAAAATGTATGCAAAAGTAGGCGTTAGTATAAAAATACACCAAGTATGGTAGCCATGCATAAAAACACTTGAAACATGCAAAAAGGGACATTTCATTTGAAAGCATGCAATTTACCAAGTGTAAACATCATCATAGAGATAGTTGGAAAACATAAGTCATAACATCATCTTCAATGCAAACTAGCAACACTTTAAAACCTTTGAACACTTACGGGATGCTTCTTCAAGCATGCCTTAGTTCATTATTAAACTTCTTGTTATTGTGGGAAATAAGTCTTAATTAACCGACATGAGACCATGTGAGATTTAACATGGAATCCAGTGACTCTCACATCGAAAAGGGTTAGTCTACTTGCCTAAGGTAGAACCGGTAACTCTTAGCTTAGGTGGATCCACTAGCTAGATATCCTACGGGGAACATAGTTTATGGGATAAGGAGATTGTTACTAGAAACTCGGCCTTACTACGGGAGAGCTTTCATCTCAAGAGATTGCTTCTAGAAATCCGACCTTACTACGGGAGATCTTCATCTCATACAATATCCACTCGGTGCTAAGCATTAAATTTCCATGGAGTAGTTAATTCTTTATTAACATCATTACTCATGAAAGGGTTCCCTTGGCCTACCGATTCAAGGTTCATCATTAGAATAACTTTTTTTAGTTACTCATGAAAAGATGCCCTTGGCCTACCGATTCAAGGTACATCATTAACTTAACTCTTTTAGACCATGCGTGAGCAACTATCACCATCCATGATCTATTTACAATGGCTCTTTAGCCTTTGATTCAATTAGGTGAGAAAGCCTTTTAACCTTAGAATCTTCATTATGTGAGAAAACCTTTCACATTATGTTCATTATGAATTCATGAGAATAACCTTTCAATCAGCCCACAACAACCACATAGACATTAACACTTCACTCTCAAAGTGTTCTTAAAGCATTTACATAAACTTCATAAAACATGCATAATATCATACTTTACCTTCTTGAGGTTCAAAACTTACTTTAAATCAACACATCTAGAATTCAAGCATCAGACATAGATATCATTATAATTCATGTGATTCTATCACCTCATGCATTAATTCATAAAATTCCTCTTTCATCAACAAATACCCACATCATATCATCAACTTTGAGAAATATGAGAATCACATGGGTTCTTGGGGATACATCATAAAATCCATAGGAAATCATCAATTCATGCTTAATATAACTCAATTCAATCATAAAAATCAAGTTTGAAAGGAACCCATGACTTTTAGATCGAACCCTAACTTTTGGGGATTTATATCTTTTGAAATTGAACGGTTTGAGAGGACTCCATGGATGAAAACTACCATACCTTAATCACAATGCCCAAAGAAATTGATTTGTAAAAACTTGCTTTTGAAACCCTAGCTTGAATTTTCTTCTTCTTCTTCTTCTTCTTCTTCTTTAACTTTTCTAGAGAGAATTTTTTGAGAGGATGAACTTTGGGGAATTGATTTGGGTCTTGGAAAATATGACTTAATTGGGTGGGTTTTGACTTAAAAAGGCTTATATAGTGGCCCTAAGTTAAGGCAAAACGACCTCACTTAATCCTCACTTAAACTAGAATTTCCCAAAATAAGCCCACTTGGTAGCCTAGTGCCCAGGCCTCACAGCCAACACCACGGCCCGTCAAGGGTCTCACGGCCCTTCATGGTGCCCGTGGTCCCTTGACCAGTGGCTAAGCCACCTTGGTTTGGCCTCCACAAAGTGAAGGCATCACCACGAGCCGTGGTCTTCACCATTGGCCGTGAAGTGGCTCGTGGAGATGGGCCAATGTTGTGCAGCCTTAGGGAGGCTACTGCCTCACCACTACGAGTGGCACCACGGGGCGTGGTGGCCACCACAGGCCGTGAAGGCTCACGTGGCCTGGTGGGCAGTGCCTTGGGAACTTTTGGCAGCCTTGGACCTTTCCTTTGGCTCTTGCCCGCTTGCCCTTGGCCCTTGGCCATCTCCATGACTCTAACCCTCACGTTTAGCTCTAGTTTAGCCTACTGATTTCCGGGGTGTTACACTGTTGCTTTGGATGGTGATGTTCCAAATAGAGTTTGGTTTGCTAAGGATGTTTCTTATGATCACTTGAAATTGTTTGGGTGTAAAGCTTGTGTGTATGTTCCAAAAGATGAGAGGTCAAAATTGTATGTAAAAACTAAGTAGTGCATCTTCATTGGTTATGGTCAAGATGAGTTTGAATATCGCTTTTATGATCCAATTGATAAGAAGCTCATTAGAAATCGTGATGTTGTGTTCTTAGAAGATCAAACTATTGAAGATATTCACAAGGCTGAGAAACTAGATTCTCAGATTGATGAGAGTTTAGTTGATGTTGAGCCATTCCCTATTATTGATACATCATTTGCACATGAAGAATCCAAGATAATGATGCATATAATGATCAAGGTGTAGAACCTATAGATGTTCCTATTGATGATGTTGTGGTTGATCATCAACCAACTAATGTTGAGATGACTACTTCGGATCCTCTTATAACCTAATGTCTTCAAAGACAATACTAATGAACAATTGAATTATTCTCTCAAAACTATCCTCTATTTATAAAGTTGTGCTTTTCCTTACAAAGTCAAAACCAACTCTAAATAGAACTACTATTCCGATCATTTTCCTAATACAATTGAAAACCAAATAAAGAGAATAATTCCAATCCTTTTTCAAGTAGGATTAGGCCATGGGCCATGGCCCAACACCACACACCAACCAACATATCTATCCAAGCTGGAAGAAGCTTACATATCTATCCAAGCTGGTAGAAGCTTACATATCTATCCAAGCTGGTAGAAGCCTGTTAAATTGTTTTATTATTGATGTGATAAAGACATCTATCCAAAGGTATTTATCTTGGTTGAAGTTAGCCACCGGCCAGTTAATACAAGGTCTTGGGCACATTTCATCCTTATAAATAGGACCTCTACCTCAGTTTATGCACACCATCATAAATTGTGAAAGGAAAATAGAGTGAGCGATATTTTAGTGTGGTGGAAATTCAAGAGAGAGTTATTTCTTTTGAATGTGTAGTAATCTATGTAGTATATTACTCAGGTCTATACAATGTAAAATTTATTGTTATAATGATATCGGTTGCTCTTTTTGGCCTGTGATTTTTACCTTATTCAAAAGAGTTTCTACATAAAATTCTTTTTGTTATCATTTAATTTCTTCATTTTAGCCCCATTATTTTGGCTTTGAATATTCTTTTGGTATTCCTCATTTCCAATAGAAGGGAACAACCAATATCACGTCAAAAGTAAGTGACTTGCCTATATAGTAGAAAATTCACATATGTGACATAACATACCATAAGGGCAATTTTAGCCAAGAAAAATAAAATGAATAAAAACATACCTCTCCAACCCTACTGTTGCGTCAAACTTCAAAGCAAAAATAATAAAACAACTCTATTGGTTCCAATTTGAATTTGATGTTTCAAATTGGGATTATTTCTTTTGCTTTTATTTTGGAGGGACAAATTAAAGTTTCTCATACCCTAGAATAGCTTGTTTGGCCAAGCAACTGAGAAGCATAAAATGCTTATTTAGAAATGTGCTCATTGATTACAACAAACTAGTGAATGTTACCGTACCCATGCTGGATCCTTCAGAAATATACTATTTTTATAGGATGTGACATGCACAAAGCGGCATTTCTGAAAAGTCTAGAAGATAAGATTGTTAGTTATTGTTTTTCTCTTTCAGTTGTTAGCTAGTGTTTTAGCTGACCGAGTCTTTAGCAAATAAGTAGGTTGTTGAATAGAAGTAGGAGAATCTTTTTAGTTTGTTAGTAGTTGAGTAATCATAGGAGTTAGTGGATTGCTACGTTATTTTTTCTGTGAATAAAACTCTATTTAAAGAGTTCACTTGATGTACTTCCAAGATACGATCGATATTTTGCCAACTGAATAGAGTCCACATTTTTCTTCTCATCTCTGTTTTTTCTATCAGTGGTATCAGCGCCAGGTTAAAACCTTTGAACTTTTGTGAGAGAAACGCATAAGAAAAAATGCAGCAGCAAGTGAACCTATGGCTTCAGAAAACTTTGTGAAGGCATCCATTCCTCGTTTTGATGGTCACTATGATCATTGGAGCATGTTGATGGAGAATTTTCTAAGATCAAAGGAGTATTGACAAGTGGTTGTGGATGGCATACCAGAACCAGCAGAAGGCATATCAGTGTCAAACGCACAAAAAGCAGAAGCACATGCAGCAAAGTTGAAGGACCTTAAGGCGAATAATTATCTTTTCCAAGCAATTGATCGTTCAATCTTGGAAACTATTCTTTCTAAAGACACTTCTAAGCAGATTTGGGACTCTATGAAGAAGAAATATCAAGGATCAACAAGGGCAAAGAGGCAGCATATTCAAGCACTTTGTTCGGAGTTCGAAACTCTTCGAATGAAATTGAGAGAGTCAGTTACTGACTATTTTTCAAGGGTGATGACAGTCGTCAACAAGATGTGGATCCACGGTGACAAGTCAAATGAAGTTACAATTGTTGAAAAGATTCTTCGAACAATGACACCAAAATTTAACTTCGTCGTTTGTTCTATTGAAGAATCTCATGATATTGATATGCTTTCAATTGATGAATTACAAATCTCTTTGTTGATTCACGAGCAAAAAATTACTCAACAAGAAAAAGAGGAGGTGGCATTGAGTGCCTCAACAGATGATCATTCCGGAGGACAAGGGTATAACAGAGGTAATGGTAGAGGCAGAGGTAGAGGCCGAGGCAATAGTTTTTATCATGGAAATCTTCAACAACGTCAAAACCATGATAATCAAGGCAGAGGAAAGGGGCGAGGTGGCTACAACTCAAAGTCACGGGACAAGTCTAAAGTTGAATGTTACAGATGCCACAAATTCGGTCATTATAAATCAGAATGCCGAATAGATTTGTCTAAGTTGCGTGGAGAGGAATCTAATTTTGCACAAACGAAGGAAGAAGAAGAGGTTTCACTTTTCATGGCATATCATTCCAAAGAGAAAGTTTCCACTAATTTATGGTATCTCGATATCGACTGTAGTAATCACATGTTTGGGCAAAAGGAGGAATTCTCAGAGTTGGATGAAACTTTTTGAGGTACTGTGAGATTTGGAGATAACTCAGTGGTCTCTGCCATGGGAAAAGGGAAGGTACAAGTCTCAACCAAAAATAACTCTATTCATACCATAGGTGATGTGTTTTATGTTCCTGCTTTGAAGACAAATTTATTAAGTGCTGGGAAACTTCAAGAAGATGGATATGAAATTAATATCAAAGGTGGAGTGTGTAAGATACAAGATTCTTATTTGGGGTTGATCGCTCAGATTAACATGTCAAATCACTTGTTCCCGTTACATCTTCACATCTCCATAAAATCTTGTTTTTCTGCAAAAGTGAAAGATGATGCCTGGTTGTGGCATTTCCGTTATGGGCACCTTAATTTTAATAGACTGAGAACGCTACATCAGAAGAAAATGGTGAACGGTCTTCCTCAAATTGTAGCTCCTTCAGGAACTTGTGAAAGTTATGTTGTTAGCAAACAACCTCACAGTCCATTTCCACAAGGCAAATCTAGGAGAGCAAAGGTGTTGCTGGAATTGGTGCACTCAGATCTCTGTGGACCAATAAAGCCAAATTCAAATGGTGGTAAAAGGTACTTCATAACCTTCATTGATGACTTCGGTCGGAAAACATGGGTGTATGTTTTACAATAAAAGTCTGAAGCATTTGACATTTTTAAACGTTTTAAAGTACTTGTTGAGAAAAAAACTGGTAGTCCATTGAAAGTTCTTCGTACTGATCGTGGAGGAGAATTCAATTCTCAAGAATTTACAAATTTTTGTGAGAAAAATGGAATCAAGAGGCAACTTACAACAACTTACACACCTCAGCAAAATGGTGTTTGTGAGTGGAAGAATCGCACAATCCTCAATATGGTGCGCAATATTTTGACAAGAAGCGGTGTCTCAAAAAGTTTTTGGCAAGAAGCTATTGACTGGAGCATTCATATTTTAAACATAAGTCCAACTTTCTCTGTTCAAAATATGACTCCGGAGGAGGCACGGAGCCGGCAGAAACCAAGTGTCGACTATTTCAGAATCTTCAGATTTGTCGCTTATGCTCATGTTCCAGATCAGAAAAGGATCAAGCGAGATGATAAAGGAGAAAAATGCATTTTTCTTGGTGTTAATAATCAATCTATGGCTTATAAGTTATATAATCCTATCACTAAGAAAATTGTCATTAGCCGTGATGTAATTTTTGATGAAGATGCTATCTGGTCATGGAAGGACAAAGCAGATCAGCAGCTTGTTCCAGTAGCTTTTGAAGAGGAAACACTGCAACTGGAGGAGACATAACAGTTGGAAAATTCAAATCCAGTTCAATCACTGATTTCAGTTCCTACACAAGAAACGGAGTGACCTCAACGATCAAAAAGGGGACCCGCATGGATGGCAGATTTTAAGGTAACTGGAATTGATCAATCGGAAGATCCGGTCATTCATTTTGCCTTATTTTCAGAAAGTGATCCTACCAGTTTTGAAGAAGCTGTTAAAGATGAAAAATGGCGAAAGGCAATAGATGAAGAAATGGCAGCAATTGATAGAAATGATACTTGGTAGTTGACTGAGCTTCAAAAAGGGCATAAGACAATCGGTGTCAAGTGGATATACAAGAAAAAGATGAACAAGGAAGGTAAAGTCGAGCGGCACAAAGCACGCTTAGTAGCTAAAGGCTATAAGCAAGAGTTCGGTGTGGACTACAAAAAAGTTTTTGCTCCGGTGGCACAACTTGACACTATCAGATTAGTGATAGCTTTGGCTGCTCAACACTCATGGACCATTTTTCAAATGGACGTCAAATCGGCCTTCTTACATGGGGACTTGGATGAACAGGCATTTGTTGATCAACCTCCTGGTTATGTCAAGGTTGGAGAAGAACATAAGGTGTGTAAATTAAAAAAGGTATTGTATGGACTAAAACAAGCTCCACGAGCTTGGTATAGTCGTATAAATGCTTATTTTTCGAAGGAGGGATTCAAGAAATGTCCATATGAGCACACTCTCTTTACAAAGAATGATGATAAAGGAAAAATGCTCATTGTTTGTTTATATGTGGATGATTTAATTTACACTGGAAATGACATCTCCATGGTTGAAAGTATTAAGAAGTCCATGATGGTCGAATTTGATATGACAGATATTGGAGTGATGCATTATTTTCTTGGCATTGAAGTCGTTCAGTCTGCTGATGGGATTTTCATCACACAAAAGAAGTATGCTCAAGAGATTTTGGACAGGTTTCAGATGAAGAGTTGTAACTCTGCCAGCAGTCCCACTGAGTTCGGTTCGAAGCTTACTAAAGAACCCGGAGGAAGAAGAGTTGACAACACTCTTTACAAGCAAATAGTGGAAAGTTTGATGTATTTAACGACCACAATGCCTGATATTATGCATGATGTAAGTCTTATTAGCAGATACATGGAAAGTCCCAAAGAGATGCATCTTCTAGACGTAAAAAGAATTTTTCAATACTTGCAAGGAACTACTAATTATGGTTTGTTCTACGCGAAAGGAGAAAAATCAGACTTGGTTGGATTTACTGACAGTGATTATGCTGGAGATTTGGATGATCGGAAGAGCACGTCTGGTTATGTCTTTATGATGGGGTCGGGAACAATTTCATGGTCTTCACGAAAACAATCAGTTGTGACTTTATCAACTACAAAAGCTGAATTTGTGGCAGCAGCAGCATGTGCCTGTCAAGCAATTTGGATGCACAAGGTTCTTGAAGAAATTCACTTCAACCAGAATGGCTCTACTACCATTTATTGTGACAACAGTTCAGCAATAAAGCTCTCCAAAAATGCTGTTCAGTATGGGCGAAGTAAACATATTGATGTCAAATTTCATTTCTTAAGGGACCTCACAAAAGATGGAGTAATTGATCTCATCTTCTGCAGAAGTGAAAATCAGATTGCTGATATGTTTACCAAATCTCTCAAGTTAGCATCCTTCCTGAAGTTCAGAAAATTAATCGGTGTTTGCACTTTGGAAAATCACATTTAAAACAAGTTGTCTGCTGCAAGAATGTTAAACTGATAGTGTGGCTTTCGGTTTAAGGGAGGGATTGTTAGTTATTGTTTTTCTCTTTCAGTTGTTAGCTAGTGTTTTAGCTGACTGAGTCTTTAGCAAATAAGTAGGTTGTTGAATAGAAGTAGGAGAATCTTTTTAGTTTGTTAGTAGTTGAGTAATCGTAGGAGTTATTGGATTGCTACGTTATTTTTTCCGTGAATAAAACTCTATTTAAAGAGTTCACTTGATGTACTTCCAAGATACGATCGATATTTTGCCAACTGAATAGAGTCCACATTTTTCTTCTCATCTCTGTTTTTTCCATCAAAGATTAGGCAAATGCAATCTCCTCTCCTCAACAATAATGCAGTAGTAACTAAAAAACAGATTTGAACTTTGAATAAGTGAAAGGAAAGGTTATTTGTTCACATAGAACATGTTACAAGTTAGAAGGGACTAACCAACATTTTTTTTCTTTCGAAAGTTGGGGGTAGAGAACATGGGGAGGGGATTATAATGTGGGGAATCGAACTTTCACCAATAAGGTGGAAGTTTAGGTAGCCAATCAACTGAGTTACTAAGAGGGTGTTTGAATTGACTTAAAAGTTGGTCAAACCTACTTTTAAGTCAATTTTTGACTTATAGAAGTATTTGATAAATATAAATATATCTTAAAATAAGTCAAAAATGACTTAAAATAAGTTAGGAAGTGTTTGACAATGTTAAAAATAGAGAAAATGGTCTAAAATCCCCCCAATCTATATCCGAAATCTTAACTACACACTCCAACTTCACGGGTGTCCTATCACCCCCTTAAACTATTTTAAAGCTAAATTATTTTCTCCCTAATGCGGAGGTGGCAAAGAAAGTGTAATTCACTTTCTCAAAGAGAGTGAGGGACAATTTTTTTCTATTAAAACTTTAATTTTAAATCATATTAACTTTTTGATTTTCTAAATGTTTTAATGCTACCTTTTACTCTAATGTGTTTTTTTTTTTCATTTCTTTCTTCTTCTTCAACACTTTGCTGGATTTAAGTTGCCGGAAAATAAAAGAGAATATTCCGATTGAAGACCACGATCCACAATATGTCTAACTGCATTTCTTAGTGCATATATTTCACGGTTTATAGCCTTAATCTGCGAAAAAAAGATAGATTAAACTTGATTTTGTACTTGAGAAGAAGTGATCAATTCATGATGCTATTTGCTTAAAGGGAAGAAACTACTACATACTTGGGCTTGATAAGAACTATTTCCAGCATGAAGTATTCGCTTGACAATCTGTTTTGAGTGACTGACATAATCCTTCAGGAGCAACACTACCGGTGAAACCAAGTTAACAAGCTAAAATGCATAGACATATATAATTAAATGCCACCAACCACTGCTTTTTATTTCTAAGATTTTGGACCAGGCCTGCAACTCAAAAAAGAACAAAAAAAGAAGGGGAAGAAAAGATCAGTCAGATAAATCCAAAGGTGGTTCAATCTTTGGTTATCTTCAGAGAAACCAAGGGAGAGTACTGTAAAAATGTTACCTGTAGACGGAAGTTACCAGTAAAACGGACAAAAGAAAATGTCAGTTACAGTAAACAATTAAATTTTTTGTTACAATATAGGTAAGATTAAGAACAGTAAAAATTTTAAAGGTCACAAATGAAACTTACAATCTCACTTTAATGGCACACAACCTTTCAGATGTCAAAGAAAAGAAGAAAAGGGTTAAAAAGAAAAGCAAAAAACTATAAAACAAAAGTAGAATAAAGAAAAAGAATAATAATTCTTTTTCATTAAAAAATAATATATATATTAGGTGGCAGGGTGCGTGCATGTCACTGCCTAACCCAAATTTGGGTGTGACATTTTAAGGGGTATATATTCCACTTTTAAAATGTTTAAGGGGTAAAAGGACCCCTGTAAAGTATAAGTGTGTAGTTGAGAATTGACTAATAGATTGAGGGGGCATTTGACTATTTTCTCTTAAAAATAACTTAAAATAAGTTTCCAATGACTTAAAATAAATTAAAAACCAAAAGTAGGTCTCCTCCTACTTTTTTGTGTGACATAAAAGACATTTAAGTTTAACCTTTTGTTTTTTACTTAAAAACTATTGTTTTAAGTCAATCCAAACGGACTCTAAGATTCTAGATTCCCCTGGGACCAACCAACATCACATCCAAAGAAAGGACTTTCACTCTCTCTGTCTCAATTTATGACACAAAGTTTAGGAAAGAAGAAAAGACTTTGAAACTGTTGGAAATCTGCAGAACCACAAGATCATTATGAACATACCTAATTCAACTACAAATAAAAAAAAAGTAAAAAACTGTTATTTTTTTCCAATATGGGGACTGTCCGGTTTGTGTTTTTATTAAATAAGTAGAAGATTAGTTAATGATTAGAGGAGTAGTTAGCTAATAGACTGCAGTTAGTTATAACTAACTTTACTATAGAAAGTTAGTTATAACAATACAGTACTGTAGCTGAATGTATAAAAGGATGTGTACTTGGCATTTTACATGAATGAAAATATCTTCTCTTCTCTTTCAATCTCAAAATGCTCTCTACATGATTATTAATCTGTTCTAGTAGAAGAAACTTAACATGGTATCAAAGCCCAGGTCGTAAGGAATTGATCTGCGTAGAAGATAAACAAGGATTACGAAGCTGTAGAAGAAGCTTCAGAATTAAGCCAGAATGATGGGAAACAAAATTGCATCGGCAACAGGGAATGAAGTTACAACCCTAAATCACAATCATCCATTGTATCTCCAACCTTCAGATGCTCCTGGAATTGTTTTGGTGTCAATCAAACTAACAGGGCCAGAAAACTATGCTCTATGGAGTCGATCAATGAAATTGTCTCTCAGAGGAAAAGGAAAACTTGGATTTGTTGATGGATCTTGTGCGAAAGCAGCTTATAGAGGAATATTAGAAGAACAATGGGAGAAGTGTAATGTGATTGTGCTATCATGGATTGCAAGCACTGTTGCAGGTGAATTGCTACCAGGAATAATATATGCTTCAAACGCAAAGAAGGTTTGGGCAGATTTTGAGGAAAGGTTCGATAGATCAGATCTCACCAGAATCTATCATTTGTCGTCTAAAATTGCAGCTCTCAACAAGGTATTGACTCTGTGACTTCATACTATTCAAAATTGAGGGACTTATGGGCTGAATTGGATGTGATGATTCCTTCACTGGGGTGTGCATGTGAGGATTCAGCTAAGTATGTGGAGCATTTGAGGTCACAAAGGTTGCTGCAGTTCCTAATGGGATTAAATGAGAGCTTTGGTCATATTAGGGGTAGTATCTTGGCTAGGAAGCCTGTTATAACTGTCAATGAAGCATATGTAGCAGCACAAGAGGAAAGTCAGAGAACACTAGGAGTTTTGGACAAAACGAGAGATCCTTTAACACTCTTAGCAGAAAGAACTCAAGGATACAGACCTAAACAAAAGAAATTTGTGCCACCAGGTACAGTATGTGATCACTGTGGATTCAAAGGGCATTTTAAGGAAAACTGTTACAGGTTGGTAGGGTATCCACCAGATTTTCAAAGCAAGAGGAAAGGATCTGATGGTTTCAATAAAAGGAGAGGAACTGAATGTTTCAAATCTGATGTCAAGCCAAATGCACATTTCACTAGGAATGCCGATGACTTCACAAAGGCTACTGAGAATCAGATGTCATCATCTCAATATGAAGATCTGGTGAACAGGATGGATAAGGCAAGCACATCAGACTGTGTTGCTAACATGTCAGGTATTGCTTCCTTAGATTCTCAAACAGGCCAAGTTTGTGAATGGATAATTGATAGTGGAGCCACACATCATATTACACCTAATGAGGAATTATTAATTGCTAGTAGAAGAATACAAGACACTAATGCTGATGGAGTCCAGGTACCTACAGGAAATAGATGTAACATCAGAAATATTGGGATCACAAAGGTTTTAGAGGGGCATGAAATTAAGAATGTATTGCATGTACCAGACTTCAAGTTTAGTCTACTATCAGTCTCAAAACTAACTAGGGAACTAGCCTGTTCAGTTTCCTTTTACCCTGACTTATGTGTGTTTCAGGGACTTTACGATGGCAAGGTATTGGGATTGGTAAAGAAAAGGAAGGGCTATACATACTAAAGAATCAAATAAAGCCAGAAATGCATGCTATGGTTGCTGAGAATAAAGATGGAGACACAAAGCTATGGCACTTAAGGCTAGGACATGCTTCAACAGGTATGATGCAGCACATTTAGTCATTAAAGCATCTCTCAGACAGAAATGTACAACACAACTGTGAGATTTTCCCTTTAGCTAAACAATGTAGACTAAAGTTTCCAGTTAGAGAAAGCAAAACATTTAGAGCATTTGAATTAGTTCATGTTGATGTTTGGGGACCCTACAGACAACTTACTTTTGACAAGAAACATTACTTTGTCACTATAGTAGATGACTACAGTAGATACACTTGGCTTTGTCTCATTCACTCTAAAAGTGAAGTCATTGTAGTACTCAGGGACTTCATTGTTTTAATAAAGAATCAGTTTGCAATGTCTGTGAAAATTTTAAGATCTGATAATGGAACTGAGTTCTTTAATTCCTCAGTTACTGAATTGCTTGCTTCAAATGGTATAATATATCATAGTAGTTGTTCTTACACTCCTCAGCAGAATGGTACAGTAGAAAGAAAACACAGACACATATTAGAAGTGGCCAGGGCATTAAGGTTTCAAAGCTTCCTTCCTATTCAATTCTGGGGTGAATGTGTTAGAACTGCTGTATATCTGATCAATAAGTTGCCTACTGATGTGTTAAAAGGGAGATCACCTTAAGAAATGTTACATCATAAGACATCTGGAGTTAGTCATTTAAGGGTATTTGGTTGCTTATGTTATGCAACTAGATTACCTAGAGGGGACAAGTTTGCACCTAGAGCTAGGAAGTCAATGTTCCTAGGATATTCTGAGACTTAAAAAGGGTACATGTTATATGATCTAATTGAAAAGGTTTTCTTTGTGAGTAGAGATGTTACATTTAGAGAGGACATCTTTCCTTTCCAAACTGAGGCATTGCCTGCAGAGTTTGATATGTTTGAGTTAGACAAAACAGACTTGCTTCCTACTTCTGTCAATGAGCATATAAAACCTATTATATTATACACAACAACAACAAATCATTTTACTGAGTTCAGTGTAGAGAATGACATAGGGAATGTTGCAGTTCCTGATGTCACAAATGAAGCCACTGAAGTTGATACTTCATCACCAGAACCACAACCAGTTATACCACTCAAGACTAGACACCTTAGACATACTAAGCCACCTGGTTGGCTTGATGACTATGTCACTACTTCAAAACCTTCTGCAAGCTGCACTTATCGTATCTCAGACTATATCCATTATTCCCACTTGTCCACTCCTTACCAAGCATAATTGAGTACTTTCTCACAACCAGTTGAACCAACTTCTTTAGTGAAGCATCTAAAGAGGATAGATGGGTTGCAGTTTTGTCTGATGAAATTGCTGCATTAGAGAGTAATCTAACCTGGGAGATAGTTGACTTACCACCAGGGAAGCAGGCAATTGGTTCTAAATGGGTGTTTAAGATTAAGCACAAAGCTAATGGGTCTATAGACAAATATAAAGCAAGGTTGGCAGCCAAAGGGTATAATCAAAAAGAGGGATTAGACTATCATGAGACCTTTTCCCCAGTTGCAAAGATGGTGACAGTGAGAACAATCATAACTATTGCAGCATCAAAGGATTGGCCTTTAATCCAGATGGATGTCAATAATGCCTTTCTACAGGGTGATATATATGAAGATGTTTATATGTCCTTACCACAGGGTTTTCACAGACAGGGGGAGACTAAAGTGTGCAAACTGATCAAGTCTTTGTATGGTTTGAAACAATTTTCTAGGCAATGGAATATAAAATTGACCACTGCTTTACTAGAAGCAGATTATGTACAGAGTTCACATGATCATTCTCTGTTTACAAAACAATCAGGGTCTGATATAGTGATAGTCCTTGTATATGTTGATGATTTACTGATTACAGGGAACAACCAAGCTCTAATTGATGATGCTCAAAAGACTCTACACAACAAGTTTAAGGTGAAAGATCTAGGACAACTCAGATACTTCCTAGGAATTGAGATATTAAGGTCAGACAAGGGGATATTACTCAATCAAAGGAAGTACACTTTGGAACTTTTATCCAAAGTTGGATTAGGAGGAGCTAAGCCAGCATCTACTCCTATGGAGATGAACATAAAGCTTACTACTGTAGAATATGATTCAATGGTTGGGAATGTGAATGATCCTATCCTAACTGATGTGCATAGCTACCAACAGCTGATAGGGAAACTGATTTATTTGACAATCACCAGGCCTGACATTTGCTTTGCAGTTCAGGTTCTTAGTCAATTCATGCAACATCCAAAAAGGTCACATTGGGATGCAGCACTGAGAGTTCTTAGATACTTGAAAGGGGCACCTGGACAAGGAATATTGCTGAAGAAAGGATCAATCACAAGCTTAACAGCATTCTGTGATTCAGATTGGGCAGCATGCCCCAACACAAGAAGGTCAATAACATGATATATAATCATGCTTGGGGAGTCTATGGTTTCATGGAAATCAAAGAAACAACATACAGTGAGTAGAAGCTCAGCAGAAGCAGAATACAGGAGTATGGCAGGGGCAGTATCAGAAATTATATGGTTAGTCGGGTTGCTGAAGGATCTAAAGGTTAACATAATCACTCCAGTCAAACTATGGTGTGACAACAAAGCTGCTATACAAATTGCTTCTAACCCAATGTTTCATGAACGAACCAAACACATCGAGATAGATTGTCATTTTGTGAGAGAGAAGCTCAAAGATGGACTGATCAAGCCTGAGCATATTGGAACCAAGTCACAGTTGGCAGCTTTACTTACAAAAGGATTGGGGATAGTACAACATCACAATCTTCTTTCCAAGCTAGGGGTTCTTGATGTCTTCCATCCTAGCTTGAGGGGGAGTATTAAATAAGTAGAAGATTAGTTAATGATTAGAGGGGTAGTTAGCTAATAGACTGCAGTTAGTTATAACTAACTTTACTATAGAAAGTTAGTTATAACAATACAGTACTGTAGCTGAATGTATAAAAGGATGTGTACTTGGCATTTTACATGTATGAAAATATCTTCTCTTCTCTTCTCTTTCAATCTCAAAATGCTCTCTACATGATTATTAATCTGTTCTAGTAGAAGAAACTTAACAGTTTTTTCTTTCCATGGACCATGAGGCAACCTGAATTCTTCCTTGTGTGATTTAGAGTACCAGAACACTTGCAGAATTGTTCGTCAAATATCACTTGCTGATTTTACGTGCTATATAACAACTGAATATAAGTAAATAACTGACACTCACAGTTCATCAAATATCACTTTAACAAAGCTATGGCCCTTCATATGATTTTGAATTTAAAGGACAATATGGTTTTGAATTCAAAGGACAAAAAATTTCATCTTAATTACAAACAGGAATTTCATCTCTGATGTGCATTCTGAAACAGACCTACTGAACTTAGTGGGTAAATCAGGCACAAACAGTATAGAAACCTTTGAATCAATTTCAAATGGATCCCATTTTCATAATTCATCATACAAAAGACATAATCATCATACAGAATGCGGCTCTCTACACATACATTTTTATCTTACTCATACAGTGTTGGAGTAGGTATAGCCACCAGAGGCATTTTCTTCTTCAAAGTAATACCAAACTTCTCTGTAAGGTCTGATCGATGTCTCTCTTTCGCGCAATTTCCAATTGAAAGAATGAATGAGCGGAGCCAGTGAATACATGAACATCCTCTCTGTCATGGCTATCCCCGCACAGATTCTTCTGCCAGAACCAAATGGGAAATAGTTGAAATCATTTCAACTATAATCCCATTTATTGTCCAAAATTCTCTCTGGACGGAACTCTGTCGGGTTTTTCAAGATAGAAGCATCTCTTTGCATAGCCAATACATTCTTCTTCCTTAATGCAGTTCAATAAAAAGGTACTAACAGTTCAGAACATGAATATATATATATGTATCTGAATCATCTAATACTTTTTACTCATCTGCCGCAATAATTCTTCAGTACATTTACAATCCTATTTGCATTGATCCTCTTATTATGACTAACATCACTATAAACCATTTTTTTAAAATCAGTAATAGGTAATTAGGAATTAGACTATTTGAAGTAAAATGCAAACTTTGAAACCAGCACCATATCAAATGAATGTGAATTTTCATAGAAGAAGAATGTAACAACAGCTCAGCTCACGACAAACTTTTATGAATAAAACATACCATAAGTAAGGCTTTGAGTTCAATCATGGTCAGAGGCATTTTGGCATCTGATTCATCTTTCAACTTTAGCAAAACTTGCAAAAAGTCTTTGCTTTCTTGGCCAACAACAGTTCCCATCTCAGCATTTCTATCCATTTTCTGTCTTTGATCAATCATGCTCTCAAATATCTTATCAAATCTCTTTTCAAACACATTCATCTTCTTTGTTACATCCTGCAAATCGAACTTGGCCAAGCCCGGATAAAAATCGGAAATATTTGGAGTGCCTAACAGCTCAGTCATATCAGTTACAACATGCCTAAACTCAGCTCCAAGACTAGCTCTTTCCTAACCCTTCACTGTGCCATCCCATAACATGTTTGTAGTCACATTAAGCGCAGTCAAGAACATCTGTTCACCAAATGAATCTTCAGCTTTTGCTACCTTATCTGTTCTGCTCACAAGACAAATAAGGAAATAGTATTGAAATAGGTATATATTGAGCACGAATATGTTCGCTCTTTTAAATCCTTTTCAGGATGTCATAGCTTTTAGAAATAATTTCACACCTTGCTCCAGGTTTTGCTTAGTAATACTAATTTCCTTTGTGGTTTAAGTACTATATATAGTTCATCAAACACAAGATAGAAGCATAATCTCTACAATAAAGTAATACATGTATTTTTATTTCAAATTCGATTCATTATACAATATTTAAGTAGTCTGGAAATTAGCCATTTCACATGGAACTTTGAGTTGTTCATAAGACATTGCCAGGATAGAGCAACATCTTTTATCTTACTCATACAGTGTTGGATTGGTCAATCTTTGAGTGGGTATAGCCACCAGAGGCATTTTCTTCTTCAAAATAATACCAAACTTCTCTGTGAGGTCTAATGTCTCTCCTTCGGGCAATTTCCAATCGAAGAATGAATGAGCGAAGCCAGTGAATACATGAACATCCTCTCTGCCATGTCTATCCCCGCACACATTCTTCTGCCGGAACCAAATGGTAAATAGTTGAAATCATTTCCACTATAATCCCATTTATTGTCCAAAAATCTCTCTGGACGGAACTCAGTTGGATTTTTCCAGATAGAAGCATCTCTCTGTATAGCCCATACATTTATAAAAACACGAGATCCTTTTGGAACAGTGTATCCTCCAACAGTGACGGTCTCACTAGGACAATGAGGAACCAAGAGTGGGATGGCTGGATGTAAATGCAAGGTTTCTTTCATAACGGCATAGAAATATGTTAACTGTTGAATATGAGACTCTTCCACTATATTATCTTTTCCCACGACTGTATCCAGTTCTTGTTGTAATTTCCTCAAGACTTCTGGTTTGTTCAGAATTTCAGCCATGGCAAACTCAATCATGGTGGAGGTTATCTCAGTTCCACCAGTAACCATATCCTGTCCATAGTATTTGTGAAGTTATTATCATGTACAACAATTTTTAAGGTACAATACATAAATGTGTCATTTAACTTGACCTCATTTCACATTTATGCCCTCCAATTTTGGGTGTGTACAAGTAGACACTTTAACTTGTATAAAGTTGAACAAGTATACACATGAGTCTTACGTGACATAACACACATATGACACCTAGGATGAAAATTGTCATGTAGGATGCCACGTAGGATATGGTGTCTATTTGTTCAACTTTATACAAATTTAAGTATCTGCTTGAGCACACCCAAAGTTGGAGGGCATAAATATAAATTGAGGTCAAGTTAAAGGGCATATTTATGTATTATGCCATTTTTTTTAATTGTAGAACTGTATATTCGAGTTCAGTTCAAGGATAAATTTGCCGATTATTTCCTTAATGCATTCCAATAATATGGTAGCAACTAACAGTTGAAGACATGAATATATGAATCTAATAATTATTACTTATCTTCAACAATAATTCTCCAATACATTTACAATCCTAATTTTAACTTTTATTAGCATTTGATCCTCTTATTATGACTAATATCACTTATAAGCTAATTTTTCATCCGTAACAGGTAAGGAAATAGACTATTCAAAGTAAACACACAAACTTTGTAACCAGCACCACATGTAATGAAAGTGAATTTTCCTAGCAGAAGAACACCACCAACAGCTCAGGACATGAATTTACGAATCCGATTCTTCTGAAAAAAAAATTACGAATAAAACATACCATAAGTAAGGCTTTGAGTTCAGTCATGGTCAGAGGCATTTTCGAATCTGCTTCATCTTTCAGCTTCAGCAAAACTTGCAAAAAATCCTTACTTTCTTGGCCAACACCAGTTCCCATCTCAGAATTTCTATCGATTTTCTGTCTTTGATCAATCATGCTCTCAAATATCTTATCAAATCTGTTTACCAACACTTTCTCCTTCTTTGTTAGACCCTGCAAATCAAACCAGGCCAAGCCCGGGTAAAAATCGGAAACATTTGGAGTACCTATCAGCTCAGAAATCTTAGTAACAACATGCCTAAACTCAGCTCCAAGTTTAGCTCTTTCCTCACCCTTCACTGTGCCACCCCATAACATGCTTGTCATCACATTAAGCACAGTCAAGAACATCTGTTCACCAACATTCACTGGTAAACCCTTCTAACTATACAAGTCACTGATGGATTGTCTAAGCTCCCTTTTCCTTAGTGCATAAACCGAATCTATTGTAGAAACATTAAGCATATCACGAACACAAACCTTCCTCAACATGCGCCATTTCGGTCCATAAGGATTCCAAATTATGTCATTGCCACCATATGAAAATTCTCTTCCAGCAGCAGGCACATCTCTGTTTGCAAAAATTGTATCTTGATCCTCAAGAACCTCGCGAGCTAAAGCAGGCGAAGTAATAATAATCCCAAATTTTTTACCAAACCAGAGTCTACAAATGGGGCCAAAAGTTTTGGAAAGAGATACAAAATAGGTGTGAAGTTCAGGATCAAGAGAATGGAGATTACCTATCAAAGGCAAAGCTTTAGGCCCTGGTGGCAATCCCTTGTTTGAGTTACTAATGAAAAAACAAAGAAACCATAGTAAAGCAAAAATACCAAGAAAATAGGAGAAAAATACACCTTTTTGCCAAATATTGACTTCTTGCAGGGGCCACGTGAAAGAATCAAAGAGAGGTTTGAGGAATTTGAGAGACATTATTTGAGGGAAATGAGAAATGTGAAATAATAAAGTTGATTTTTTGGAACTATAAAAAATCCTAGATTTTTAGGAAAGCTTCTCACATCAGTTCTTTATTTTCAATTATATATATCTCTATTTTACAAAGTGAGTTGTTAATTTATTGTACATATATTTAGTTCGCAGAAAGAAAACGTTGAGCAAGAAAATTTGCACTTTATATCTTAGTATACTTGCTGAAAGGTGAAGTAATAATTTCAAAGTGTACTGTTGGAATACTGACCCCCAGATTTGCCTAAGGAACATGTATATTCTATGTGTTCCTTTACAGATTACAACAGTTACGTGATGTAAAGCAAATAAAATAATGACACAATATTTTATCGCGGAAAACCCCAACTCATAAAGGGTAAAAACCACGACCTACACCTCTGTAGGATTTAACTTCACTTCATTAAACTCTGAGCCTCAACAAAAGATTACAAACCTATGTAATCTAAGGAATTATAAACTATAATTCCTAAACGCCAACAACCAACTAGATCATTGACCCCACTTCATTTATGAATTCAGATTACAACTCTTGCAATCCTAGGAACTAACTCTAATTCCTAACCTCCAACACAAACCCCCAAGGTTTATGTTCCCAAGTCTTTAAGTCGCCCCAACTTGAAGACTCTATTCCTACTCCAGTTTATACTTCACTGGATCTAGAAAGAATTAAGGCATAATACATAAATTGGACCCTAAACTTGGCTTCGAATTTTAAGTATGACCTCTAACTTTCAAAGTGCACAAGTAGGCACTTCAACTATCCAATTCTTAAACAAAAAAATACGTGAATCCAACCTGGCATAACGCGTGATTGAGACGCAATTCAGGCGCGTCAGGGGTATTTTTTTAGGTCCACAACAGTAAAAAAAAAAGCGGAAATGACAATTTTACCCTTAATGAATCCCTTTTAAATATATCTTTATTTTTTTCAAATCAAAATCCCTTT
>JAJONZ010017396.1:0-16169 GCA_029582445.1 Solanum paucissectum
ATTGACTCTCATAATTTCAGGATACTAGTTATATACAGACTGCATATCAATTGGATACAAATTTCTGGCTATCAGATATATACAAACTACATAACAATTGGATACATAAACAATTTAGTTTTGATATTTAATTGGAGATCAAAATGAACACCATATAATTGGTATCCAAACTGTATATAGTTGACATCCAATTATTCATACCAACATTTATTCAACCTGAAGGATCCCATCTACCACCATGTTTAATTAATATAGATAAGCAGTCGTCCATCACAATCAAATCAAGATTTTTCAAACAATTTTTTTTTTGATTTACTCGTCAGTGACAACAATTCTGGAAAAAAAAAGAAAAAAAAAAAGAGTAACGTAGAAGAAAATGAATAAAATCAGACTTTTTAATTAATTTTAACATAGTAGAGTGAATTAAGGAAACTAAATATTCCTAATTAGTTTGAATCTCCTAAATTTATGCTAATTAATAATTATCATCAATCAATTCAAATTTTATTAATACACCTATTTCCATTTTTTTTTCTTCAAAATTGATTTATTTTCCTTTATTATTTTTTTTCAAAATCAATTTTTTATCCTTTTTATTTTTTTCAAAACAGATTTTTACAATTAATTAAAAATTCTTTTTTTATTTAATAAAATGTTACAACCTGAATTTTTTTTATTGTTACAACTTGAAAGTGTTATTCTACTGCTATAACTTGAAAATATTAATTTAATAAATGTCATATATGAAATTTTCACTTCATTAATTACCACTTTAAAAAAATTAAAAAGGACAAAAAAAATATAAGTATCCATTTGATTTAAACTCAAATTTCAGAAATACACTTTATCTTTACCTTATTATTTATCATAATTAATTTTTTAAAATTTAATAAATATCATCCTAAGAGCCACGTCAATAATTAGGATAATATTTATTTCATTTTAAAATATTTTAAAGAGTAGTAAAAACCAATACTATATTTGGATAATTATATTCTCCCATCTGAAGTTGTAACCATGATTAATAATAACGTGCAATGGAGAAATAATTATTAAGTCATTTATTAGGCCAGCTTAATATTAGCCAAAAGATAAATAAATCATTAAACATTTAATTATTCTTGCGTCAACCATAGTTTTTAATTAGTTCTTCTCATTGAAGCGTTTGCTAAAATAGCTTGAGGTAGTTGTGGCCACACTCTTTTTAGTCTGTCTAAACAATATGAGAATTATTTTATCGAATTAGTCACTCAATATTTGTAATATTTATTCGATCAAACTTTAGAATAAAAGTCATTAAGAATGATTTTAATTTAGACTATGGCCTATTTAAAAATAAACATGTTCTCGTAGACTTAACGAACATGATCATCAAGTCTATTTTTCAAGTCATAGACTAATGAAGTATTTCTTAATTTTATTTTTATTTGTCCAGTATTGATTTGATAATTTCTTAAAAAATAGTGAAAAATGACAATTTTATTATATCATCATTAGAATATAATAAATTTAATATTTTACAAAATACATTGATAAATGAATGTGGTTAAGAAAAAGGTTAAATTAGAAACTAATTAATAAATTATTTTTTAATTTTTTAAACTGAACAAGTAAAATTTAGAAATTAATATATAATTTTAATTTAATAGACAAATAAAACTAACGGGAAGATTAAATAAATAAAATTAGCTGGCACAGCAGCATTAAAGTCTGTCAGCACGCATTACAACAACACCTACATTTTCACATGCCCATTTAATTTCTACATTATGTTTTCGAGAATTCAAATTCAAAACCTTTTTAATTTGATGATGAGTATTTAGTAAAATAAATTGCTCATTTGCGAGATTAATTTTTAGGGGTGATATTTCTAATAATAAGTATTTTGTTCTCAGAAGCTCAAATTTGAGATCTTTAATTAAGAGTCGAAAGATTTTAACTATCACATTGCAATTCATATTTATACCGATTAAAACCAAACATTATTAATTTCATCTAGCTGTCATCATTTGATTCCCCATCTTCTTCTTTTTTCACCATCACTTCAAATCTTCATCAATTTCCCATCATTTGTCATGTGTTATTTTGTTTTTTGACCAATAATGAAATTCCCAAAAAAACCTCTAAAATGTCACCATTTCTTCAAACATGAAGAAAAAAAACTTGTTTCATCCATTTTAACTTCACAATCCATACATTTTTCTCAAACAAGGCAATATTCAACTGCATCAACAATATCTGATCCATCATCAACAACCACGATTAATACGAATTTATTGTTATTTATGAACCATTCACCTGTGAAAAATGCGGTGTGGGAGGCACGATCGAGTATTTTCTGGAATTATTCATCTATTGTTCCATTGGCATCGTCAATTAATGATCATTTGATCGCTAAAACTCCATCAAGGAGCAGGACTAGCGTTGTGTATAGATTTTCTTCGGATTTTGAACTTCGGGAGAGGTATAGGAACCCGATAAATGAGATTCGAATTGAAAAGTTGTTAGAAGACTTGGATGCACTCGCTGGAACCATTTCCTATAAGGTATTTTTTTCTATTTTTAGTTTGATTGAACGCGAAATTTTTAAAAAGAGAAAGTTCAAAAAAGAGGACTTTTTTGCTAGTCCTTTGTTGACTAGGCATGGCCCTATAGAAATTGTTTATTAAAATACCCTTGTTAATGATTGTTAAGGTTGTAACTTCAATAAATTTGGGCAATGTGGATACTTATTAAGGTTAATGTTGGAAGAAAATAATTTGGGTCAGCTAAGCTTAAGTGTGTTCCTTTAGTATCGCTAATTAGATCAAGTGATTGTTTTGTTATTAGATTCTGATTTCAATAGATAGTTCTTAGGTTCTTGATACAAATATAGAATTTGTGTAAAAATTAGAGAACTGGCATCTGATACACTAATATATTACTCATATTTTTTCTCTCTCTTTGACAAACAGCATTGTTCTAGTGATGATGGCAAAGCAAGGTCATTAATATTGGTGACTGCATCTATGGATAATATGATTTTGAAAAAAGCAATTTGTATTGATAATGATCTCACTATAGAGGGGGCTGTTACATGGGTTGGGTGTTCATCTTTGGAGATTCAATTAGAGGTCAAGCAATCTACACCAGGTATTTTTATAGTCTTTTTAAAAAAATATATTTACGTTTGGTATAATAGATAAATATACCATTTAACTTGACTTCGACTTGCATATATGTCCTCTAATTATGGGTGTGTACAAATAGACATTTAAACTTGTATAAAGTAGAACAAGTAGACATATATGTATCCTATGTGGCATCCTACGAGGCCAGTTTGTGTCCTATGTGGCATCCTATATGTAATATGCCACGTAGGATGTGTGTGTCTACTTGTTCAATTTTATATAAATTTAAGTGTATACTTGTGTACATCCAAAGTAGGAGGATATAAATGCCGGTTGAGGCCAAGTTAAAAGGCATGTTTATAGTAGGCATAATACATAAATATACCCTTTAACTTGGCATCATTTCACATTTATGCTCTCCAATTTTAGGTATGCACAATTAGGCATTTAAACTTGTGTAAAGTTAAACAGGTAGACACATGAATCCTACGTGGCATAGTACACATAGGACAAAAATGACATGTAGGGTGCCATGTAGGACATGTGTGTCTATTTATTCAACTTTATACAAGTTTAAGTGTCTACTTGTGCACACTCAAAGTTGGAGGACAAGTTGTCCACGGAAGCTAAGTTAAGGGTCATGTTTATGTATTATGTCTTTTGTGTTATTTATTATAAAGGCATGATACATAAATATTTCATTTAACTTGGCTTCTGCTTGTATTTATGCTCTTCAACTTTGAGTGTACACAAGCAGACACTTAAACTTGTATAAAATTGAACAAGTAGACACACACTTCCTAAGTGACATAATAGACATATAATGCCACATTGGACGAATGTGTCTATTTGTTCAATTTATACAAGTTTAAGTCCTACTTGTCATTCAGAGTTAGAAGGCATAGCTGTCCGTTGAGGCTAAGTTAAAAGACATGTTTATGAATTATGCCTATTATGCAAGATTTCATTATGCACTTCATTTTGATTTTTCTCTAAAGTAGGTACGTGTAAAGTCCACCGTGGATAAGTAAAAGTGAACAAAGAGAGTATTTTTATTGAAAAAAAGATACTCAATTGGTAATTGCTGTGACTTGTGACATTTATCATTTTCTTGCAGAACCAACAAATTCCAGAGAGTCAGTATCTCTTACAGCAAACTTCACATTTGTAGCAAAAGACAAGACAGGAAAATCAGTAAAAATCAACCAAATTTTACCTCAAAATGAAAAAGAAAAACATCTATGGGAAGAAGCAGAAGAAAGAAACAAAATGAGAAAGAAGAAAAAAGAAGAAAAAAAAGATAATTTGAATGAATTGTTGTTGGCAAATAAAGACAACAACACTAACATTTTAATTAAGGAAACTTGTCTTCAAAATTCTTTGGTTTGCCAACCAGAGAAAAATAACATTCATGGACAAATATTTGGAGGTTATTTAATGAGGAAAGCTTATGAATTGGCATATGCAACTGCCTATTCATTTGCTAGGACTCCACCTTGCTTTGTGGAAGTTGATCATGTTGATTTCTTGAAACCAGTAAGTGTTTATTATTCTCGTAGTTTCTGGTCCTTCGATTTATGTTACTATATATGTTGTTTATTTTGTTTATGTTATTATTTTATTTTAGGCCATAAATATGTCTTTTAACTTCATTTTACATTTATGCCTCCAACTTTGAGAATGCACAAGTAGACACTCAAACTTGTATAAAATTGAACAAATAAACACACGCGTCCTATGTGGCATCCTACATGGCAATTTGCGTCCAACATGGTGTCCTGTGTGTATTATGCCACATAGGACTCATGTGTCTACTTGTTTAACTTTATACAAGTTTAAGTGTCTACTTGTGCATACTCAAAGTTAGAGAGTATAAATGTGAAATAAGACCAAGTTAAATGGCATATTTATGTATTATGTGGTTATTGTTCCTTTTCTTTGTATGCTTTAGAATGTTTCCTCTACTATTTGTGATGTCTTCATTACTTCTGTTTTCTGCTTTTAAATCTGCTTTGATATGCGTTACTTGTTATTATTGTTATAATAAGTACATAAATGTGCTAACTGTTACATGTGATTATCTCATTTAAAAGTTTAAACGATTAGAACAAACATATTTTTATTGTTTGTGCTTTATTGTCTTACATAAATTATGGCTAAGACATAGTCTACTAATGCAGGTAGATGTTGGAGATTTCCTTCACTTCAAATCATGTGTTATATACACACAAGTTGAAAATTCATCTAGGCCTTTGATTAATGTGGAAGTGGTAGCTCATGTTACACAGCCCCAAGATCTTTCTAGTGAGGTGTGTACTATATCTTGTATCGAATATTATTCAGTGGCGGAGTCAGAAATTCAAGTATTCAAGGGAATTCAAAACTTTAGACTAATATTTTACATATGCAAAGTGTGAATAAAATACAAAACATGAGTATTAAGACATTTTTATTATGAAATCCTTAATGAATTATTTGATAAATTAGTATGTTATTGCTTTGCTCTTTTATAGGTTTCAAACAATTTCTACTTCACTTTCACAGTCCCCTCAGATTCACTAAGAAATGGCTTGAAAATTAGGAATGTTGTTCCTGGTACAGAGGAGGAAGCGCGGCGTGTGATGGACGTACGGGATACCTTTCATCCCTGATCATAATTCTCGAATTTGAGTTTGTGAATGTGAATCTGAATTAGTCGAACCTGTGATGGTACCACATGCCAATTTTTTTTATTTTTTTTTGCCTATAGAATCATTTGTAGATGTACTTCCAACATATTTTTTATTTGTTCTCATATGTGATTTTTGGTACATTCAATCCTTAGGCGATTTTTTGGACATTTTAGAGGCTAATTCACCTATTATATAGTACTAATAAATTGTATTTTTTTGGGTATTAATTTGAAAGGAAAAAAGTTTAAGTAAACTAGGACACTAAAAAGTGAGAGTTATAAAGAAGGCACAATATTTTTGTAATAGGGCTCGATGGTGTAGAGCAAAAAGGGAAAAAAATATATTAAAATGGGCATGATAAGGCGGGTTAAAATTTAACGGACACCTCACTTTGTTTTTCATCCTGTAATTTTTATGCATTTATTTGGTATCTTTTCTTTATTACTCTGTTTAAAAAGAAATGTTACGTTCTTATATTTCTATGATAAGAAGCTCTTATAGCCATACAAATGATATTAACATGTTTAAGACTAGAAGTTTTATAACCACACAATTTTATGACATATTTATGATTACATGCTTTACCTACCATTATCAATAATTCAAAGCTCTTATCATCTATCAATTAGCAAATAGCCAAATAGGAATGAAAACGATAAGTACTAACTATAGTAAAACAATAATTGTTGTACAACCTATATATATCGATCATTAGATAAATTATCTATGCAATGATTTAGAGCTCATTCATACACTATGATTGTGCCATTTAATTTTAAGCCTAGCTAGGTTAGTGACTTCCATTGCACTTTGGAGGGGCATTTGTCTAAGGTCGGCTCAATAGGTCGAGCCGTGGGGGTCTGCGTTCGTTGATTTTTTCAATTGTATACACTTAAATGCTCAAACTCCAGTAATCGTTACTCGAATTTTAATTAGGGATATTTTTGTCCATATACTCACACAATGCATATGCGTGATGTTGACAAAGTTTAATAGGACTTTGTAGACCAAAAAATGTGGTGACTAAGGATATTAATGGTACGGTTCGGACGATTATTTTATAAAACTTATACCATACTATTTTTTGATTATTTTATTTTATATAATTGAAACTAGACTTTACTAAATCGTCTCATTATCTTAGTTTCTCTTCGTTATCAATAATTGGTATCTAAGTGTCACAATTTTAGCTTAGATAAGCCATTAAAATGGACAGAGGGTGATGAATTTAGCTGTCTAGGTGAAATATTCGGACAAGTTTAAGAGATTATCTTTGTATTTAACATTTTCAAAAAAAAAATACCAAAAAGGATTTCCCGCGAATCTTAATTCACAATCCAAAGCCTAACAATTTTTTAGGAAAAGAAAAAAAATATTATCATATTATCATCATATATTATTAAAAGTGAGATCTCCGGGTAAGAATATTAATCATTTCATTTTGTTTGGTATATATATATATATATACATATATCACATCATTTGCAAATCATAATTCCTTTGCAATCGTTAAATTACAAATAAAGCATTTAAGTACTTTGCGGAAGAATTTGTCCTTAAATAGAATAAATATTCATCCTTAATCTTTCAAGAGTTATGGACTAACAAATCACATTATTTTCAGAAATTTGCACTATTGTATATTTTTATTTCATAACCTAATTGTGTGATAATATTATGTGATTTTTTTCAAATTGTTATTTTTAAATATGTTTGCATGTGTACATTATATAATTGGATAAAAAAATAATTGGTGGGGGTAGGTGAACCATTTACTTGTGCAATTTAATTTCCTTTGATTCAGAAAATTATTGAGCTAAGTTGACTTTCTAAAATAATATTAAGGGATAATCCAAAATTCATGGATCTTAATTCTTGAGACTACTCGGGGAGGTGATTACAAGGTGAAGAATCGAACCATCATCAACAAGGTGAAATATCATGTAATCAATTAACTGAACTACTAAGATTTCTTGAGACTATTCGGGGGAGATGATTACAAGATGAGGAATGGAACAATCATCAACAAGCTAAGGTGAAAGATCAGGTAGTCAATCAATCAACTGAACTTTTAAGATTTCCCGAGACTATTCTAATCCAAAATTCATGGATCTTGATTCTTGAGACTACTCGGAGGAGGCGATTACAAGGTGATGAATTGAACCATCATCAACAAAGTGAAATATTAGGTAGTTAATCAACTGAACTACTAAGATTTCTTGAGACTACTCGGGGGAGGTGATTACAAGGTGAGGAATCGAACCATCATCAACAAGGTGAAAGATTAGGTAGTCAATCATCTGAACTGCTAAGATTTCCCGAGACTAATATAAATCCATATACCAATTAATGACTTTATTACGCTTCATTTAAATTCTCATGTCTATTGAAACACCGTCATATAAAATGAAATAGAAAGAAGTAAGTACTATTGTTTAAACTATTGCAAGTTTGCAACTATAAAGAGGGGATTGATCTTCTTCATATTCTCCATTGACTAGCAATGGCTTCTCCATCACAAAACACAAAAAGTAGTCTTGTCCATGTCTTTCTTGTGTCATTTTCAGGTCAAGGCAATGTTAACCCTTTTCTCAGACTAGCGAAACGCCTTGCTAGCAAGGGCATGTTTTGTCACTTTCTCTGCACCCGAACTCGTTGGCAAAGAGATGAGAGCTGTCAATGTGAACTTGATCATCGATCAACCAACTCCTTACGGAGATGGTATGATCAGGTTTGAATTCTTCGAGGATGGATCCTCGGATCAATCCATGATCGACGATTTTGACATGAGGATGGAAATGCTTGAGCAAGCCGGACGAAGGAACTTGACTAAAATCCTGAAGAAACAGGATGACGAAGGTCGTCCTGTTTCTTGTATAGTCAACAATCCATTTTTTCCATGGGTATGTGAAATTGCTGAGAGTCTTGGAATACCTAACGCATTGCTTTGGATTCAATCATGTGCTTGCTTTTCGATATATTACCATTATAATTTCAATCTAGTGCCTTTTCCAAGTGAATTCGAACCTGAAAAGGATGTCATCCTACCTAGTATGCCTGTTTTGAAATACGATGATCTGCCTACGTTCCTACTCCATTCAAGTGGCTTCGAATTAGTGTTGAAACGGATTATGTTGAATCAATTCAACAACTTGTCCAAACCTTTTTGCATACTGGTGGACTCATTCCAAGAACTTGAACATGAGGTGGTAAGGCATATGTCGAAAATTTGCCCCATTAGAACTATTGGTCCCTTGTTATTCAATGACCCTAAAATCATTAGCCCCATTCGTGGTGATTGCACAAAAATCGAGGAGGATTGCATCGAGTGGCTTGACTCGAGGCCAACATCTTCAGTTGTTTACATTTCATTTGGTAGTGTTGCAGTTCCTGATCAAGAACAAACAGATGAGATCGCGTTTGGACTATTAAATTCGGGGATATCTTTCTTATGGGTCATGAAGCCACCCCCTGGCTATTCTGTTTTTCAGCCTGTTGTGTTACCTGATGGTTTTCTTTCGAAAGTTGGTGGAAGGGGGAAAATAGTGAAATGGTGTCCACAAGAACAAGTCTTGTCTCATCCTTCTATCGCCTTTTTTCTCACACATTGTGGATGGAATTCATCGATGGAGACAATTTCAAGTGGCGTCCCCATCATGGCTTACCCTCAATGGGGTGATCAAGCCACGAACGCAAAGTATTTGGTTGATGTATTCAAAATGGGGATTAGATTAAGCAGAGGTGAGAATGGGAGTAAGATAATTACAAGGGAGGAGATCGAGAAATGCTTGCGTGAAGCCACTAGTGATGATCCAAAGGTAGCAGAGATGAAAAAAAATGCGCGCAAGTGGAAGAAACAAGCAGAGGAAGCAGTGACAGAGCGCGGCTCCTCTGCTATCAATATCCAAGCATTTGTGGATGAGCTGAAAAATATCCATGCCAAGAAACAAGAAGAAAACGCCTACTGATCGATAGTGTGTGTGTGCGTGCGTGTGGAGTTCGTGTTTTTACCAATTCTAAAGTTCAAGATGTACACTTGAAAGATTGTTCATTCCAAGTTTAACTTCAACCTATTACATAAATATTGAATTTATTTGTTATTTACATTTGTGTTCGATCCTCGAAGTGTGTTAATCTATGGTTAGAATGTTGCCCAAACCTTTTTGCATACTGGTGGACTCATTTCAAGAACTTGAAGAGGAGGTGGTAAGTCATATGTCGAAAATTTGCCCCATTAGAACTATTGGTCCCTTGTTATTTCTAGTCCCACGAACGTTCACATCCGTGGTGATTGCACGAAAATCGAGGAGGACTGTATCGAGTGGCTCGACTCAAAACCTGATTCTTCAGTTGTTTACATTTCATTTGGTAGTATTGCAGTTCCTGATCAAGAACAAGTAGATGAGATCGCGTTCGGGCTATTAAATTCAGGGATATCTTTCTCGTGGGTCATGAAGCCACCCTCTGAATATTCTGTTTTTCAGCCTGTTGTGTTACCTGATGGTTTTCTTTCGAAAGTTGGTGGAAGGGGGAAAATAGTGACATGGTGTCCACAAGAACAAGTCTTGTCTCACCCTTCTATCGCCTTTTTTTTGACACATTGTGGATGGAATTCATCGATGGAGGCAATTTCAAGTGGTGTCCCCATCGTGGCTTTACCTCAATGGAGTGATCAAGTCACGAACGCAAAGTATTTGGTTGATGTGTTCAAAATGGGGACTAGATTAAGGAGAGGTGAGAATGGGAGTACGATAATTATTACAAGGGAAGAGATGTTGACACCCAATTTTGACCCTCCACAATATAAATTAATCATTTTGAGCTTCTCCAATTTCAAACGATTTAAAATAATTAGTTTTATAAAATTTCTAAATAAATAATAATAATAATAATATAGTTTGCAAGATTTTTAAATAGTTTTGTCACTTTTCATAAATTTTAGATGATATATATGTTTTACATAATTATGTATATAATTAGTATATTTTATGATTATTCGAAAATCGTCTCAAAAAAGATTTTTATATTTTAAATATTAGGAATGGTTATAATTTTGAATTAATGAGTTTTATCAAATTCAAAATACTTTCAAGTTATTTTTAAAGTAATTTTATCACCTTTTAATAATAAATATGTATATTTTTGCAATCAAGCTATTTTATAAATATTTTGAAAATCATCACAAAAGATTTTACATTTTAGTTAAATATTTTATTAATTTACTTTAAAGTTATAGTTATAATTTCGAGTTAATTAGTTTTGTAATTGAATTAATTAGTTTAATTATTTCTTACTTCGTTAAGATTAAGAAGCTCATTAATTAATTTATGTTAATTCATCTTATTTAGTTTTAACCGAATTCACCAATTAAATTTAATTTGGCTAACTACTTAATTCCCTTTGGCCAAGTTTGAGATCCATTTGTTTATTTCTTAAAATCCAAATATAACCAAACTTTGCTCCTTGATTGGGCCAAATTTAAGATCAAATTTGGCCCAAACTCCACTCCATTCTCAAAGCCCACTCAGCAGCCCACCTAAAGAAACACATTCCAACAATATTCTACATACATTACAATGATCCAAACATACATACAGCAGCAACAGTAGCAAATGACCCCACCTCTGTGCTTTTCTTTTCTTCTCCGCGTGAACACTGCAAAAACCCAGAAACGTCAACAACCAACAACTCCTACAGCCCTGCTCTGCAACAGCCGCCCACTTCGATCTATTCATCCGGATTTTAGGGGATTTCGGTTGAAATCTTGTACAAACAGCAGTTTTTCCTCCTCTTGGGCAAGAAAAATTCAAATTGGTTTGAATCCGGATTGACGATTTTGCCCCAAGCTTCTCCAAATTCACCCGCCTCTTCCAAATCGTGAGTTTGAATCCGGATTGCATTATTTGCTCTTCATCACTGGTTTGTTTACTTCATCGTGATTGGAAAATTACTAATTGAGTCGTTATGAACCTCATTTGTTATTTGAGAAGGTGCCATGTAGTCCTTATCCTTATTTGGCTTTGATTTCATGAAGTTTGCTTTAGTTTCCTTCCGAAGTGACCCGTAGCGATTAAAAATGGGGTGTTTAAATTAAAAAAATTGAATTTGGTCCCTATGTTTCCTTCATTGTTTGTTTCCTGGAAAAGCATAAAGTATTGGGTTTGTCTTTAAAGCATAATTCTAGCTCATATTGTAGTTCATCCCCTTTACTGCTCATCACCCATAATATAAAATATCAAGTCCTCATCCTCTCCCTTTATAGCTATTTGGTTGATGAAGATAAGCATGTGTTGATAATTTTATCATTTCATATTCTCCTTTAAATACTAATTCTATCATTCATTTGTTTTACATGAAATCTATCCGAGTTCGCCATGAACTCCCATCTCCTATCCTTGCGTCTTGAGATTGTGTCGAAATTCAACATTTCTTCCTATTTGAGTCAGCTAAGGCAGCAGAACGAAAAACAGGGCTGTAAATCGAAAACAAATCTCAGAAAGCTGAAAGCAGGCAGAGATACAGCCTGTATACATTGATATACATCGGTATACACTCATATACAGGTCGAAAAGTGTGAAAATACAGGTCTGAGGAGAAATACAGGTGTCCCGAAGCAAGAGATACATGAAAAGAGCTAATATATACGCTCATATACACTGATATACATCAACTGTATACCAAAAACGGGAATAGGGTTAAGCAGCGAATTTGGCCCCAAAAGGACCCAAAATCAATTTTCTCCATTGCTCTTTAATTATGTGATTATTTATTGTTTGTTATTTAACTCTAATTTTAGAATTGTTAATTAGCTTAATTAAATTCCCCGAAAGATAAGCTATTTTCTTTTTGTTGGTTTAATTTTAATACATTTCATGTCTTGTGTTCCTTTATTTTAGTGATCAAGTATATTGGTCAAAAGTTTTATATCTTCAATTAAGTTAAACTTTTTATATTTAAAAGAGATGTTCTTTAATGATTTTTTCGCTTAATCATATTTTACTCACGTTAAAATTATTTTAAGTTAAAGTATTTTTCTCAAATAAATTTAAAAAAAAATGTTAGTCAAAACCTTTTCAATTAATAAAAAATAATAATAATATTTAGTCATTTTCTCAAAAAGAGTTAGTCAAGACCTTTATTCTCCAATTAATTTAAAACGATTTTCATGCTTTAGTTTATTAAATTGGTGAAATTACTATTTCAAAATAAGTCAAATAAATTCTAATTAATCTAGTTTTATTAAAATTCTAATCACTTGTATTTCGAGTCAAATGTTCTATTTTGGATCTCTTTCTCTAAAAAATAAAAATAATATAAAGTGTCATTTATTTAATTATTTTCTTAAAGTTAATCAAATATTATAAATTATTATTTTTATGTTAAATCATTTTCCCAAAGAATTAGTCAAAAAATTGTTTTAGTCAAGTCGCAGGTCAACCGCATGTTAGCGGACACTTCGAATGCTTAAACCCTTCTCGAAGTGTAAATTGAACCCCGAACCCTCTATGGTATTTTCAAATGATTTTTTTTCTGTTTAAATCTTTGAAAATTATAAGTTTTCTTAATTTCTTTAAAAAATTAAGTGGCGACTCTTTCCTAGGTATTTTTCTCAAATTGTTTTATATTTAGAACATTTCAAAAAAGTGATTTTTTCAAAGATAGGAAAATTACGACACAACACAAAGGCCACGGAGATGAAAGAAAATGCGCGTAAGTGGAAGAAGAAAGCTGAGGAGGCAGTTGCAGAACGCGGCTCGTCTCACAAAAATATGCAAGCATTTGTGGATGAACTGAAAAAAATTCATGCCAAGAAACAAGAAGAAAATGTCTAGTCTTGTTTAACTACATTCAAATTTCAAGTGTATAATTCAATCTATGGAACTACATGAGTATGTTGTTGTTGTTATGACTTTCAAAGATTGTCCTTATTATGTACATGTTTGAAATTAATAGATGGAGTGGAAGGATAAACGAAAGCAAGAGTTTTGGATTCTTTCTCTCGTCTTACGACTGTTTATCTTAATATATCTAAGAATGAGGTTAGTGGCTTAGTGTGAGTCACTTCACTCGGGAAATTAGAGCACTCAATAGTCAATCAATTTATTTTTCTGCTTTCTATCGCACGCTTCTACTATTTGTTTATATAGTATGTGAACTCTAACAAATGAAAAGTGGCTATGAATAATTAGTTTCATGAAAGTGGTCGTTCACGTCAGGAATAGAAAGGTCGTTAAGGATGTACTTTCTTTTCCTTTTGTGCATCTAGATTGTGTTGGTGTTCAGTGTACCACTTTTTTAGTCTGATCTATGCAAGCCTACATAGAGTACAAGATCGAAAAGAATGTATTGAATGGATGTCCGATTATATGTTTCTATATAAAATTATATGGATAAGCATCTCTTTAAATTAGAAATAAACAACATCTAGTGGCTCTTAAGCATGAGATGTTCCTCATCAGTTGACACAAAGGATTTTCAAGGAAACATACTTATCTAGACGAGGTCAATGGGCGATCAAAAAGGCTCAACGACCTAGGCTAGTGACCTTCATTGCACTTCGAAGGAGCGTCCAACTAAGGTTGGCCCAAGTGGTCGAGTTTATGTCATAATTTGTGGTCGAGATCTATAAAATTAAACAAGTAGACATACGCATTCTACGTGATAATTTACGTCCTATGTGGCATCCTACGTACATCATGTCACGTGGGATGCATGTGTCTACTTTTTCAACTTTATAAATTTCAGCTACGATCAAGTTATAAATATCATCTACGATCAAGTTATAAATATCAGGTACGATCAAGTTAAAAGACACGTTTATGTATTATATTAATTAATATTATATCCACAAATAATACAATACAGTAAATAAAAATACATATTAAAGTCAAATGATCCAAATAGAGTTTGTTTAGAAGTAATTACTTAGTTGATTGTGACATAACTAAACCTCATTTGATCAAGTTGTAGAAAAGTTAAATTAATAATCAATTAACTAACAGACTGAATCAAATCGAGTGCCAAAAAGTCAAACAAACCGACTTTTAATATGAATATTGTTTGTTTCGTAACGTATGGTAATGAATTGTATTATTTTAACAAAAGTCATGCATAAGATAAGTATCAAAATTAATACATATATTATATTCTCTAATACTTTTTACCTAACGACCCTTGAAGTTGTTGAAAATTTCGAAGACTTGATGTTGCAGAGCCAATAATCCCGAGGTAATAAAGTCTTTTAAGATCGAAGCGAGGTTTGCTTGGTTACTGATTAGAGTTATGCAAATATTAGTAATATATGAATTAGTTAGGAGAGAATTTATGTATTATTTTATACAAAATTTAGTTATTCATAAATCATATATTGATTATTAATATTTAATATAGTACTTATTCCACATTCTTTATAACCTGCATAAAATAATACATACATTTTCTCATAACTTATGCATTTATTAATTATATGGATTTTCAAATTGCGAATCAAATAGTATCATCTATTAACCTAAGATCTAATACACGCATAACGATACTTTGACTTTTCTTCACCTTCTTGGCCAAGGGCCAAGTCAAAAGTCTACTAAAATTACTTGTTTTACGTACTCTTTAATTTCTCTCATTAAAAAAAAAGAGTAGGGTATATTTTTTATGATTTCAATTAGGAACAAGACTATGAATAAATAGTGAAAAAAGGTGAAGTCTTGTTCTTCATTAAGTCTTTAGCAATTATAACTAATATTCTTCAACAATAATGTCACACACTTTTTCTTCTGAAATTCACAAGTACGATGTATTTCTGAGTTTTAGAGGTGAAGATACACGAAGAACATTCGTGAGTCATCTCTATAATGCTTTAATACAAGGAAAAATTGATGTTTTCAAAGACAATGAACGTCTAGAAACCGGAAAATCAATTTCTGACGAACTACCAAAAGCCATAGAAGAGTCTAAATTTGCTATAGTGATATTTTCTGAAAGCTATGCATCGTCAAAATGGTGTTTAGACGAACTTGCACACATCATAAAGTGTCGAAAGGAATTGGACCAAATTGTAATTCCTATTTTCTATAATGTGGATCCATCAGACGTGCGTCATCAAACTCAAACTTTTGCAGTCTTTTTCCCAACATGAGGAAAAATACAAAGACGATATCGAGAAGATTCAAAGATGGAGGGATGCATTTGCGGAGTCTGGGAAAATATCAGGGTATCTGTCACGCCCCGAGACTATCCCCGAGACGCGGACACGGGACCTAGGACCACAAGTGATCCCAAGCTAACCCTGCTGGCATGATCATGAGCATACTAAAGATAATAAATTGATGCGGAAGCTAAATCATAATTTAAAATGAAAAGATGGGGAATACCCATATACTATAACTGA
>JAJONZ010017397.1:0-20948 GCA_029582445.1 Solanum paucissectum
GAAATATATATAATATATAAATACAAATTAGTTGTAAATTAAGTTGTTATTGAAAATACAGTTTTGGTGAATACATAATACATATAATAAGTTGTATTATACACCATAATCGGTGATTTTAAACAGCAAATCAAAATAAATCTAAATAAATAATGGAAATTACCTTGCCAATCGAGAAATCTCTTGAATTAATAAAGAGATTTCGTTTAACAATCGAGAAAATTTCTTGAATTAAAATATATATTTTGATGAACAATTTGTCAGCACCTTGAAGAAAGAGAATCTGAAAACGTGAAAAAAGGGGTAGAAATGTGAAAGGTGAAGAAGGAAGGTTAATGGGTATTGATTTTTAAAAAAATTCTTTTTAAACGGTTATTGATTTAGAATTTGGTCCAATATAGGATTGTTTTCATAAATAAAATTAATTTTAAATACTGAAATCTGAATACATATTGTTTTCTAAAATATTGTCATTCTGACATTTTAAATAAATATTTTAAAGTGTTGTTGTTTTGACTAATTATGTTAGGTATTATGACTTAATTGTTAATTTTTCCTTGAAAAGAATGATAGAGAAAATATAAGATATTTTAAATTATTTCTAAAAAATAATATATATATATATATATATATATATATATATATTACTTTAAATAATAACAAATGTATATAAAATAAGTAAATTCCTCAAAACTCACTAAGCCAAGCCCAAATACGTTATTTTGAAGAACTAAAAATTAAAGTTAAAAATCAAAATTCATAGATAGAGTTCAGTTGTTGATCAAGCTATCAAACAATTATTCCTCAAAACTTACATAAATCCCATAGTGTAAGGAGTAAATTACATCTTATCCCTACTCTTTTTCTAATTACAATAATCCCTTAAAATGTGTACCTTTCGGATACATAAGTCACCATCTGGATACATTAATTCACCATCCGGATACATTAATTCTAATACAAGAAGAATCCTTCTGTTGCGCTAAAAAGGGAATAAAATCTGAAAATCTAATTAAATCACATAAATTACGCTTAGGTTTCTTCTTACTCTCAATCAGTACGATGAAAAAACCAGAACGAAGAAATTCAAAATTTTCAAAATGCTCCCAATGGACACCCAAAATCCCACGTCTTTTCCTCATCTACTTTTTACTACCCTAATTATAATTTCACATTTTATTTCTAATACGTTTTCTTTTCAATTACAGAACCTCCATTGATATTGTATTACTGTTCATCAAAATTCACCTTTTCTGGTGAGAATCCAATCCATTTTTTCCCGAGCTAAACTCCATTTTCCCCTTTTTCTCAAAATGGGGTTCTTTTCTTGGAATTTGAGATGTTATTTTGAGTATTGACTGATGTGAAATTTGAAGTTAATCAACACCCTTTTGTGTTTTATGCTTTTATCTGTTTAAAAATTAGATTTTTAGTCAGTGATTTAAGAATTTTGGATCTTTATTTGAATTTGAGATTCAAAGGTTGATATGTTTTGTTTTGTGGAGAGAACTAACTGAAGTTTGTGAATCTCAAATCAGTCATTGCAATTGAATTAGAGATCGATGAGTTGAGGAAAAAATTGGAGATCTGATACATCGTTGACTTGAAGAAACAAGAGTTTGGATTTTCAATGTATCTGTTATGCATTGATACAACAAACAAAAAGGTTGAAGAGAGGCATAACTTTGATGGAACATTCATCCCTTTTATAATGTTATGTAATCGTTTTTTGAATTATGTTTCCGAGATGGATAGATTATCAATGTATTACTATTTATGTATCTTGTTTAAATTGATAAGTGTTGTATTTCTTCTAGATACGTTAAATAAAAAATTGTTGCCCATAAGATGTTAGGTTTGAGATCGATACATTACTGTTTGGTAATTGTTATATATCAGATACATTTAGTATAAATTTCAAATTTACGTGTCATGCCTAAAAAATTAGTGCATGATACATTATTATTTATGTAACTTATTTTGTTTGAGAGCAGAATCCATATGTATCAGAAATTTGTAGATGAAAAGGCTGATACATGATAATGATACATTTGGTAGAATTTTTGTATCAAGTATCAATACTAATTAAGGTTATGTATCAAAACAAATATTTGAACATGATACATTGTGCATGCTAGAATTGTAATATATCATAATGTTGAAACAAAGGCAGTATACATTAGTTTAAGAAACAAAATCAACTAGATACATTAAAAAATTTGAACCTATATGTATCAGAAAAGATGAACCACCAAAGAATCGAAAAAAAAACAATCTAATCAACGGAAAGCAACAAAGATGTATCCTTCTCGGACTAATTGGGTAAGCCCAATACTAAAAGATCGAATTAATGGAATGAAGTGTATTAAGACCGCCATTAGAAAATCCTGGAACAATTCCAAATGCACTCCAAGATGAACTTTCTGCATTAGCAATATTTTCCACCCCTCTACCAGTAAAGAGATCGGGAGTAACAAATTCAATAATTTTTTAAGATGAAAAAACTAAAAAAAAAATTTAAAAGAAATTGAAAATTGAAGTGATGGAAAGAAATATATCTCTTGAATAACTTGAAATCATTAAACATTAATTGGAAAGAGAAAAGATTTGAAATTCAAAAATGGATTAATGTAGGTAACTGTAGAGAGATTTGTGGCTTGAAAAAAAGAAAGAAAATCATGGGTATGAGATTTCAAATTAATGTATCCGGAAAACGGAATGATGGGAGCAAAAGAGGGGATTTTTTATATTTTGTGAAATGGTAGGAAAAATAAGAAAATGTGTAAATAAATTATGTGTAGTTACGTAATTTTTCCTAAATAATATGAATCACTCATTAAGATTGAATAAATAACCCAAATAAATAAATCAACGAAAATAAATCACACAAAAAAATTTAAAATACAAGAAGAAGAAGAGTAGAAGATTAAAAAAAATTGTCGTTGAAAAATGAGAGGAAGCCCCTATATTTATAGTCAATAAAGGGTAGTATGAATCAGTGTTTTTTGTGTCTTATCTGAAAAATCATGATATTCCTAGAAGTCACAACTCTTTAGAAAAGTTACAACTCATCGAAAAATCACAACCCTTTGAAAAAAGTCGCAACTTATCGGAAAAGTCACAACTCATCGGAAAAAATCACAACCTTTCAAGAGAACATATGCTATTCAAATAGATATAGATAAGTGTTTTAAGTTATATTATAGTAATTTAACATTCAACTTAGGAGTTCATGTTTTTAAGGTAACTAGTTTTTCGACACGTGCGTTGCACGTGATTACCAATTCAGAAAATATATGTTATAATAATAGTATTGCTTATTTAAGCAAAGATTTGAATAATAAGTTTTGCACAAAATAATAGTACAGATTATTTTGGGAATGTTTAATGTAGAACCTCATATATATCTCTTATTCACGCGAACTTATGAAGATGGTGAATAAAAAAATGTATTAGTGAAATGCAATAATGTATATATTTATTTCAATTTGTTTGGGTTCAATCATGTAATTAATTAGTCGTATCTCACTAATATTACCTTATAGACGATATTTGTTGTGCATTTTTCTTGTCATCTAACCAGATGTGCTTTGCACGTGTATTCCACGTTAAACTGTTTAGATGTCATATGAACATGTGAAGAGAACAACTACATTTTATTTTTTAGAACTATTTTTTGTATATTAATTTTTATTTTATATGTTATAACATAATAGATGACGTTCCTGTTGTTGGCTCACATATTTGACTTCTCGATTGACTGTGTACATAAATCAAAGATAGTTATCTAATTGTCCATAGTTAACTGAGAAAGGTTTCCTTTTTTTTTTACCGGAAAAACTAATAATTAAAATTAAAAATATATTTTATATATGAAATCATATATATAATCATTTGTTTATCTCACACCCAACAAAGATATAGTTCAGATACTTGTTATTTTTTCTTGGACTAATCATGCTTGGTTGACAACACCGTATTATCACATATATAAGGGGGTATAATAATATGAAAAATTATTGGTCAAAGGTTAATATAAGGAAATATGAAAGATAGAAATAATTAGTGTAATAACTATGAGAATTCATAATATTATAACTAAAGAATGTAAAAGAGTGTGAATAACGTTTGCAATAATTTGTAATAACTAAGAGAATTTATAATGTTATAACTAAAGAATTAATGTGCAATAGCTGAATTTCTAATAAATGTTATACTTACATAAATAAATAGGATTTTTACTTAATGTTACTATTTTTTATAGTTATTATATTTTAATTTAGTGTAGGGACAAAATGAAAATGTTTATTCCATATTATTGAATATATAATTTAATTTTTAAATGATAAATTTTAAATGATTCATATATATTCACATATTTTCACATTTTTTGTGAGTTTTTTTATCTTTAAAAAAGAACTCATAACATTATAAAATAATATATTTTGAAGTTAGAAGATCTTGTTAGCTTGATAATACATTCGTGACATATATAATACTTTTAACTTAAATACAGATACATGCCCAAATAAATAAATATATATATGTATTGTAACACCCTGACTTTTTGAAACGTCTAAATTAACTCGTACCTTCGTGGAAAGACAAAGAGGATGAGTAATAAATTAAGAATGATGTGGTATGTCATATTTTAAGTGTTCAAGGGTTGTATCTCAAGTTTTGAAATTAGGTAAGTCGCAAATAAAAGTTGGCGAAAGTTATCGTAAGTTTCTTTTTAAAGATTTCTCTGAAATTTGGGTCAAATGTCTCGGAGGTTTTCTCCCAATCTATAAATATTTATGGGGCCCACAACCCATCAAATCGAAGGTCTACGAGTCTAGTTTCCAACGCATCAAACCGTTCGTTCATACGACTTCAAAATAGAGAGATATTTGCATTTTTACGAGCCTGCGCAAGGAGGCATGTGAGGTGGGTCCCCTAGGTCGGTGGAACCTTATAAGATAACATCTTTTTCTTATAAAAAAATTTCCTACGTCGCGAGCTCGTCATTTTGGTATAGTTTTCATGGTGAATTGAGCAGTGTAGCTCCGTGGAGGTTGTTGCAGCATGGTTTTTTTTTGTGGTTTGATTTTATTCAAGTGTTCTGGGAGTGTAAATAAACGTAGAAACCATATTTATCAGTTTATGGATACCTTAGGTCTTGGATAGTAATTTATGATAGGAATTCGTATCGATTGTCGAATTGTCGTAGTAATTCTTGTCCTTAATTACTAATTGATTTTACTTTTTTTTAGTGTTGTAGTGGTGCGGACAGAGATATTTTCAACATAAATTATAAAGGAAAATGTATGTTAAGGTTATTCCCTTCGTTCGACATGTTTCCTTAGAGCTTGGGAGTGATTTAATAGGGTAGTTAATGTTGGTGATCTTGTAGATGTAATTGTGAGTGGTTGGCTGATTGAGTGGTTATAAATCCTCATTTCTCATAATATGTTAAGAACGACTTGAAAATTATTCATATATATTGTTTATAGCTAAATTGCTTGTCTTTAGCCTATTCAATTGTTTGTTGTCGCTCTTGGGGCTATTGTGGTTAGCTGTTGAGCTATGAACTGCCTATGGGGGCTATGATGTTGTCTAATAGGACTATATTATTGCCTAAGAGGGCTATGTGTTTCCCACGGGGCTATATTGATGCCAAAGAGTGTTATGTGTTGCCTACGGGGCTATGTTGATGTCAAAGAGTGCTATGTGTTGCCTACAGGGCTATGTTGATGCAAAAGAGGGCTATGTGTAGCCCACAGAGCTATGATGTTGCCTAAGATGGCTATGCGCTTCATACGGGGTTATATCGTTGCCAAAAAGGGCTATGTGACTTCTTACAAAGATATGGGGCTACCGATAGGGGTATGTAGATTGATTTGGCACCTTCTGGACTTATGGGGGCCTAGGTAGGTGGTATGTTGTTTGTACCTGCTGAGATTATGGGGGCTTGGTTAGGTTGTTGTTTGATCATTTTTGAATTTTTAGATTCAGTAGTGGGTTAGCATGCTTATCTAAATTTTGATTTCCTTACCTGATTGTTTTTGGTATATTATGATACTTGTTCATTTAGTCTATAGCCTTTCATACTGTGTACTTTATTTCGTACTGACGCCCCATTTCCTGGGGGGCACTGCATTCATGCATGCAGGTCCCAACAGATGACCCTGTAGACCTCCTCATCAACATGATTGACTTCTATCCGGTTGGCTAGCCCCTTTCCTCCGGAGCTGTCAGAATTGGGAAGTTTGTTAGCTTTTGTTGTATATATTTATATGGGTAGGCTGGAGCCCTGTCCCGCCAATCTTTACTACTCTTAGAGGCTTGCAGACTAGTGTGTGAGGTGTATAGCTACGTTATGGTCATGTTGGCCTAGTTTGTTAGTTTGCTGAAGCTTATGAGTTGTTTGATGTATTGTCTTGATATATACCTGCTTTCAGTTTTGGTATAGAGATCATGGTGGCCTTGACGGCTCAATCAGGACTTCTGTGCTAGTTGACTATTTCTTTATATGAACTCTTGGGAGTAGCTGTTTCTTTTATAGATCTGTTGGCAGGGGCCTTGCCGACCGAGAGCTTAGTTTTAAGCCGAGATATACTTGTTTATTTTCTTGATTGCGTGTGGCTTTCATGCGCTAGTAGCAAATGGTTCAGCAGGGTCAACACGGACCTGAGTTTTGGCATTAGGAGCCAGTTGCGCCCCTTGAGTTTCGGGCGTGACACACACATATATATATATATATATATATATATATATATATATATTTGCATTGATGAAAATATTTATCTCATAAAAATTATCTATTAAATAAATAATAAAAATTAAACTAATACAAACTTCAATTGACATTATTACAAGTCACATGAACTTTTCTTCATCTAAAATACTGAAACTTGAAGAAATAGTAAATAAGTAAAACAAAAGGGCAATGTTTATGTAGTAATAATTATTTTGAAGTTAACTTCCTCACAATCTAAATCACATAAGTAGCATTGATAAATGAAGTCATTCTTTTGTCTTGAGCATAAAAAAACAAATCGTGACAATTATCTAACTCTTGAGAAGTCTAATGATATTGAAAAAAGTTATTCAGAAACATATATCTATATCACAAGACAAATTATTAATAAAAACAAATGAATTTAGACTACATCATGTTCAGTTCATCTATTGAAACATTACATACTAATGTATATATTAAGTAATAAAATAATTATTATATCATCAAGATTATTTTCCTCAAGTACTTGAGGTATTTCTTTTCCTCAAGTACTCGAGGTTATGAAATATACCTTCTTAGGATAGAACGATTTACTTCATTAGAATAGTTGTACCTCATAATCCATTAAACTTTGAACTTTCTCAACGACAATAAATCACACGAATTGTTTTTAAAATGCAAGAAGAAGAAGAGTATAAGATTAAAAAAAATTGTGGTTGAAAAATGAGAGGAAACCCCTCTATTTATAGTCAACAAAAGGTAGTATGAACAAGTATTTTTTGTGTCTTATCTGAAAAGTCATGACCTTTCCGAGAAGTCACAACCCTTTGGAAAAGTCACAACTTATTGAAAAGTCACAACTATTTGGAAAAGTCACAACTTATTGAAAAAGTCACAACTCTTTGGAAAATTCACAACTCATCGAAAAAGTCACAACCTAAGTTAGGGATATATTATAGTAATATTTAACATTCAAGTTAGGAGTTCATGCTTTTAAGGTAATTAAATGGGAAATTTCAAAATTTCCCTTGCCATCTAACTTTAAGGTCATATTTACCCTCCATAAATCTCCATTTTTCCACATGGTATTATCTATGTGGTGTCTATGTGGATTTTATTTTTAGCTAATTAAATGGGAAATTTTTCAAAATGTCAATATTTTAGCATTTAATAAGATCTCTTAGCCATATTTTCAATATTTATTAAAAGTGTCAATATTTTAGTTTGTTATATATCTGATTTATGTATTTTTTTAATTTGTTTAATTTGAAAGAATACAATTATTTAATAACGGAAGGGAGAAAATCAATGGAGAGAATATTTCAAAAAAAAAGGTAAATATCACTTAATTTTCCCATCAGTTACATTTTCAAAGAAAACTCAAATGTATGCCTTTCTCACAATGTATTCCCCCCCCCCCAAGAATTTTGTAACCTTTTTTAAATCGTGTTCATTCCAATATGTATATTATTTGTATTCATTCTAGTTTTCAAGTTGTATTTTGTATAATGAAACTTGTATTTTTTTTATTAGTTTGTATTCATATCAATAGGTATGCCAAACGAGTCTGTAGTTATTTAAGAAACATATTTGTATTCATTTATTTTTTTCACTATGTATTTATTTTTTTCTTCAGAATCTTGTATCATTTCTCGCATTTATTCCAATATGTTTTTATTTGTATTTGTATCCATTCTAGTTTTTATGTAGTATTTTGTATAATAATATATAAAATACAAAAAATAATATGATGAAAAAGTGAGAATGAAATATAAAACTGAAAAGGAATAAGTAATACTTTTTGCAATCATTCTTAAATAAAATACATAACTAGTTGGCATACCTTTAGAATGAATACAAATTTGAAACAAATACCAAATTCATAAACTATGGAATATGATTTTTGAATTAATACAAATATTAATAGCATATATATGTTTTTGAATACAAATTGAGAAAGGATACAAAATTCTGGAAAAATAAAATAAAAACAAAATAAACTATAGGAAGTTGTTTTTCCTATAAATAAAATACGTATCTAGTTGACATACCTTTGAGATGAATTCAAATTAGGAACAAATACAAGATTCATAAACTATGCAACATGAGATTTTGAATGAATACAAATATTAATAGCATACATACTTATTTGACTATTAATTGAGAAAGGATACAAAATTCTAAAAAAGACTATAAATACAAAACAAACTAATAGGAAATTGTTCTTCCTCAACTTGGTCTTCAACAAGTTTTTCGAAATCTTCAGCACCCAATTTTTTATTTTTTTTAATTAGTAGTGTCTTACATAACGGAGAGAAATCTCAAAATATACTTGGTGACAGTGTATTTACCTTTATCAGTGGATGAAAAATATTTTGAAGGAATTGTGAGATTTCATGAACAAAGTGGAGGAAAATAGAAGAGATAATTTTCTTAGACAAGAAAAGGAGAGAACAATGGTGAAAAACTCAAGAGAGAGAAAGGAGAATTTGGGGTAAAAACCTAGAAAGAGGGGAAAGTGGGTAATGAGAGTTTTTTTTTCTTCTTTTTCAAGTATAGGGGAGTAAAATTAAACCAATGTGGGGCCTGATTTGAGAAATAAAAAGAAAAAAATTTAATTATATTAGGATATATTTTATTTACTAAAATATTGACATTTTCAATAATTATTTTAAAGTATATATGTTTTTAATAATTATATTAGATAGTTTGACTAGTATGCTAATTTTCCCTTAAAGATATAATAACTTGCTCCACAGATTAAACCCGATATAGTAATCAAATTAAACTCAACTCGATTCTTCTGCTTAGAGTTTCTATTGGAAGAACAAACATATAAAACTTTTTATCTCCTTTTTCACATCTGACAACAATCATCTTTAGAATTAGTGTTTTAAAAGGCGAGGGAGTGAGGCGAGACATATTATGTAGTACAGAGCGAGACGCAAGCTTCGAGACACAGAGTATAAGTCTTATAGAACCACAGGATGTAATATCATGTATATTAAATTTTATAATTTCATTACTAAGAAAATAAGCAAAAGAAAATTTTCAATTATTTTACAAATAAATTTTAATAAATAACCTATAATCTATAGTGCGACTTTATTGAGAAGATATTAATAATCAATAATGAAGAAAAAAATTACTATTTGAGAAATATCATTATACCAATAATAAAAAAAAAATGATTTAAAGCAAAAAAGTTCAAAAACCAAAAAAAAACCCGTCCAGGACGTATGTTTTTACACTTGGAGCTTGTGCTCAAATTCTAAGACTTACACCCTATAGATCTACGTCTTCAATTTATGGCTGGGGATTTTTTGATACGCCCCGCCCTGAGACTCATCAGGGACTCGCCCCAAAAAAATGTTTTTAAAAACACTGTTTAGAACTAATACAGATTTTAACATTCAATTTTTGTTAAGTAAGTTAGAGCCAACTTTCATCTTTAATCTCAAGGCACAAAATTGGTTAATTAGTATTTTATTAAAAAAAATAGGTAGAATTTCACAAAGATTCTACATGTGCTCTATTTTCTGGAATTTCATGTCACTCCTCAGCAACACAACTTAAAAGTGATCATACATTAAAAGAAAAAAAAATCATTGTAAGGAATAAGTAAACTTCTATAGTTCCTAACTAGGGAACAGACAAGGTACAAAGGAGTGTTGATTCAATACACTATATAGTAGCATATAGCGTAAGTAAACAATACGATTATTGAAGTACAAGTAATCAACACATCGGAATATATAGAAATTGAGGTACAAGAAACCAAACATATAGTAACAAAACAATACCATAATCGAGGTATAAAGAATTAACACATCGGAACAAAAACCAACACACTAACATAAACAATAGGACAATCGAGGTATAAAGAATCAACACGTTGGAACAAAAATCAAGGCACTATGAATCAACATATAGTAACAAAACAATACAATTATCGAGATGCAACGAATCAAACAGATAATAACATAAATCAAATTACAGGACAATAAACTACACAAGCAATACTACGACTAAAACTAACAATTCAAATAATAAAAAGATTTTTTATTTTTCTTTACCTCATTAGTTGGATGAAGCAAAAGATAAACACATTGATAAAAAAAAAGTCCCAATATCAACTTTCTCCACATTAACACTATACACCTTCTTCCACCCTTTTCTAAACTTGTCACGTGCCTCTTCCTCCGTTAACCTCACCGCTCCGATGACAGTCACGTGAGGTGCAAATTGGGGCCCACCAAATTCCGATCTAAGACTATACCCATCAATTTCTTAACCCTAACACTAACATCTTCCGATGGAATCGCCCAAACTGAATAAACTTCAGTTTTGTTGGTGTTTTCTTCGTTGAGTTGTACATTCTGCAATGGATCTGGTACTGTGAGAATTGAATAAAAGAGTGAAAAAATGGCTATGAGTCCAAGAAATGAAACGAATTTGATGAAATGGATTTGAATAGTAAAAGGGGTATGATTTTAAAATTTTGAATAGAAGGAGCTACTATTTAAATAGTTTAAGAGAAGATTAGGAAAGTGCTATCCAATTAATTCTTCACATATTAAAAGATTTTCACATAAATTAAACGTAACTAAATTTTAAAACATTTAAATAAATAAGTAAAGTAATTATTTCGAGTTTTAAATATAGATAAATATAAGAATTCAATAATAATAAAATAATTTAATAATTACGCAAATTTTGAGTACTAAAATATATAACTTTTTATACAAGATTGACTAAAATTTTAAACATGTTTTAAAATACGTATGTAATCGAATAACAATTCTGAAAGATTATAGGTCCGTCAAAACTGAGCGTCAACAAATGGTTATATGCTTCTTTCATGTCTAGCTTGCATACAACTTTGGTCGTCTCAGCCGTCTGGTAATTCATCAATTTCTTGAGAATATAAATGAGACCGTTTTTATTGATGTACACTTTTGGATACAATGTTTAATGGTGTTGGTTGCTATGGCTATACCAGTGCTACATTTTCTTTTCAAATAAAAGTGGAATACTCCTGTGCAAGTACAAACTTCTAAAAAAAAGATTCGGAAAATTAAATAATAATTGAAGGAAAATAGTGAAAAGACAAGTTTGTCCTCACCATAGGTATGACTAGGGGTCTCAAATGGATAGGTTGGGTTGAAATTGAAGATATTAAAATGGGTTGAAATAGAAATTTGGTTGGGTCCTGACCCGCCCAAATTTACTTTGGGCTCAAATGAGTTGGACTCGAATGGGTTTATATAAAAGCGGGTTGGGTCTTTACCCGCCTAATTTGACCCGCTTAATTTCAATAATTTTAATATATTTTTATTTAAGTTTTATAACCATAATTTGAATTTCAACTCAAGAGTTTCTTTTTAAAAAAGTTATAAATGGATAGATAAATCCTAAAATATATAAAATAGATAGTATGTAATTCATAGTTTAAATATAGGAACATATATTATATCAATGCAAATAAAAAGTTTTAAAATAGATTGAAATCGGAGATTAAATTGGACGGATTGGATTAGACGAATTACCTATATTTGGGCTATTTTTTATAAGAAAAATTACATAACTAAACTAACATATACTAATTAATTATGTTTCATAACTACAATTTAATTTAATTATAAAAAACGGTTATAATTGAATAAAATGGTTATATGGTGGGTCCTACGTTTTGTATTAAAACATGTTAGTTCTCTTTCATCGTTTATACAAATCGAAACACACTCTCTCTGATCACACCCACTAATCTATCTCCTAAAATCTCTCACTTCCCTTAAATAACTTAACGAAATTATAATTCAAATGGAAATATTCAATCATCCAATTTTGAAAATTCAAGTTTTGAAAACTATAGCTACACAATCCAATATTGTATAATTATACAACTAAATTTATTAGGTATTTTGTATACATATATTTATTTAAACTATGTTTTATTTGTATAATATTTCATAATTTTAAGACACATACAAGTATGTTTTATATACTTCAAATACGAGTATGATATATGTAACAACTTGTTTGATTTATACCACTCAATTTATACAAAATATATAATATATAATTTATTCATAAACATATGCAAACCGTTATACATCATATTGTTTATACAAATTGATATACTTCAACTATAAAAAAAATTTGTAAACTTGATTGAATTATTTACATATACAATTGTTACATACAATGAATCATATTTTTTTCGTCAAGAAGAAGAAGTTATATTAGATAAGAAATTCTAATTAAATATAATAACCATGAATTAAGAAATTGTTTTCCTTTTTCCTGTAACCAAAATTATTGCATCATCTAAGGAAACTTAATAAACAATTTATATAATCAATTAAAAAATTCAAATTATACAAACTCATCAGTTTAGCCATTAAAACTATAGTTAGACTACGTAAATAGAAAACTCTAGCTAAAGAGGCCTATTATGTTTCACATCTTAGGCTCTTAGCTATTTATAAAATTTCCCCCTTCTTATATCCATGGGTATAACTTACCTAACAGAAAGTATGCCATCAATATGTTCTGCATGCAAGTTATGACCTAACTACTCCTCCATCATATGTTTTGCATGCATGCCATCACCTAACTACCTCATGTGCCTATATAAGACTATGAGTTCAACATTCGCTTTTGTCAAATTAATTGACATAAAAATGAAAATCTACTCTTTGATATTTTTACTAGTTATTAGTATAGTTCACGTGGATAGCCAAAGTAGCCAATATGATCATATGCAATATGTATTGCAGTGGCAGGTTACATTTTGCAAAATCCAAACTTGCAAAAGTGCTCCACAACTTGAATTTACGATACATAGTCTCTGGCCTTCGAGGCTTGATGAAAAATCCTTGTATCAGAAGCGTCCTCACGATCTGTCAGAGAATAGTTTTTATATCAACAAGACATAAAAGTAAACACCGTCGTAAGTTTTATTTTTTTAAGCTCAGAATACAATTTTTTTTTAATAATTCCCACAAATTTCTTAACTTTTCCATGATGATATGATATGATATAGTAGAAAATACTCATTTTTTAAACTGTATTTTTCTATTATTTATTACTCATTTATAGAAGAGGCTAGGGAAGCAAATAACATATATTGGGCCGTTAGCATGGGTTTTAATATCTAGTATATTATATATATGGTGTAAATGATCTTATAATTGTTTTTTTTTTGCAGATGGAAGCTGATCACTCATTGAGGGATAAACTCCGAATTATTTGGCCAATTTTGAAAGTTGGCCGTTTCGGTGAGTGGTTATGGATGCACGAGTGGAGGTAACTTGGCTATAGTATTGAGGGTGTACTCGACGTAACTGGTTACTTCAATGCATCAAAAACTATAAATGAATTGATGATTAATAATCTAGTTACCTATTTAAAAGATCAAGGAATAAACCCTAAACCCATCAGATCACAAAGTATATGAGATAAATTGGATAAGATTGGCTATAGCCCATCTAGTAGGAGGAGATTATAATAATGTATACATCTCATGTTATATGAATATTACTAATCATCTACTGATTCTAGAGATAAAGACTTTGTGTGAACCGTAGATTCGACGACTTTATTAGTTGCCAAACCACTTAAAATAACATTTGTCAAAGTCATACCGAATTCTTCCTTCCTGTCTCTTAGTTTTTATATTTTCATATATTCAAAATAAATAATAATAAAATTATTATTATTATATGGTGTGTATTATATTTGATCGTCTCTCTTTATTATTTTTCTTTTCATGTTAAATTAATTTTACTGTTGATAGCATCCATGTCAGTCTACTTGTACTAAAGTTGACGGGTTTCAATACAAAATCAAGAATATGTTTATCACGAAAGAGGTGTTCAAATTCAAGCCCAAAAGAAAGAAGATTGGGCTACACGAAGCCTAATAAAAGAGTCCAAAAAGCTGAACGCTTAAAGTCAAAGTTTATATTTTAAAAGTTTCCTAGTTTAAAGTTTTCCTAGTTTAAAAAGTTTCCTAGTTTAAAGTTTTTCTACTTTAAAGATTCCTAGTTTAAAAGTTACCTAAGTTTTCCTGGTTTTGAAGTTTTCATAAAAGTAGGATTTAAATCCTATTCTATTTGGGATAGGTTTTTCCTATATATAGTGGTGGATTTTATTATTTATAGACCGACATGATTAATATTATTTGAGAGGTTTTCTCTTCTTTACACCTTTTGTGTGGTGACTATGGATTTATCTTACAACCTTATAAGAACAATTCTTTAAGAGATAAGATTAATTCTTAATTTGATATCTTTGGTTTCTATTCGTAAATTAAAGAAAGTGGTGAGTTTTATACTAATTGTTGTCTCTAATTTCTTCGTAATATGGGGTCTAGATCACTTTTGATCTAAGTTCTTGAATTGAATCTATTAGTATCATGATTAGTCTTAATATGCTAATTTTGAATACTAAGATCAATTAGGGTTCTTAGCACTTTATCTTGAAATTGGGGGTTTTATTCTTGAATTTCACATTTCAAGGGGGGTTGTGAGTAAAGTCGTTAGGCCACGTGAATTCAGCGGAAAAGGTATGTTAAGGCTATCCCTTCTTACGACATGTTTCCTTAAATCTTAGTAGCAATGTAATTGGGTTGTTATACTTGTTGTACTTGTTGTCATTATTGTTGATTGTTGGCTCCTCGAGTGGATATAATCCTTCCTTGTCAGGATTCTTATTCAGTTAGTGGCGTACCTATGTTGGACACGACTTAGAGGCTATTCGTATAGGTTACTTATAACTAAATTTCTCGTTTTTAGCCTATTGAATTGATATTGTTGCCATTAGGGCTTTTGTGGTTAGCTGCAGGAATATGATATATGCCTAGAAGGGCTATGTTCTGCCTATGGGGCTATATCGATGCCTAGAAGGGCTCTAAGTTGCCTATGGGGCTATATTAATGCCTAGAAGAGCTATGAGTAGCCTACGGGGCTATATTGACGCCTAAGAAGGCTATGTGTTGCCTACAGGGCCATGTTGTTGCCTAAGAGGGCTATGAGTTGTCTATAAGTTATATTGATCCCTAAGAGAGTTATGTGTTGCCTACGGGGATATATTATTGCCTAAGAGGGCTATGTGACTGCATACGGGGCAAGGGGACTACCGATAAGAGTATATAGAGTGATTGACACCTTCTGGCTTATGGGGCCTGGGTAGGTGGTCTTGTGTGCTGTTTGTACCTGCCGAGCTTCTGGGGGCTTGGTTAGGTTGTTGTTTTATTATTTTTTATATGTTTAGATTTAGGAGCAGGTCAGTACACTTATCGTATCCTTGATTTATTTATCGGATTACTCCCAGTATATTAGGATGTCTGCTCATGGTCTATTGCCTTTCATACTCAGTTTATTATTTCGTACTGATGCCCCATTGCCTGGGGGTACTGCATTCATACCTGCAGGTCCCGACAAACGACCCAATAGACCTCCTTAGCAGCAGGATTGACTTCTATCCGATTGGCTAGCCCCTTTCCTCCGGAGCTGCCAGAGTTGGGATGTTTGTTAGCTTTTGTTGTGTATATCTTTATGGGTAGACTGGGGCCTTGTCCCACCAATATTTACTACTCTTAGAGACTTGTAGACTAGTGTGTGGAGTCTATAGCTACGTTATGGCCATGCTGGCCTAGTTTATTGATTTGCTGAAGCTTGCTAGTTGTTTGATGTATTATCTTGATATATACCTGCTTTCAGTTTTGGTATAGAGATCATGGTGGCCTCGACGGCCCAATCAGAACTTCTATGCTAGTTGACTATTTATTAATATGAACTCTTGGGAGTAGGTGTTTTTTTTATGGATATGTTTACAGGGGCCTTGCCGGCCGAGGGCTTAATTTTAAGTCGAGATATACTTGTTTGTTTTCTTGATTGCGTGTGGCTGCCATGCGCTAATAGAAAATGGTTCAGCAGGGTCGGATCGAGCCTGAATTTTGGCATTAGGAGCCAGTTGCGCCCCTTGAATCTAGGGCGTGACACAAGGAAACCAACTGTATTTTTAAAATTATAAATTAATCGCAATTTTGAAATAACTTGAGAACTCCTGGAAAACAGCAAATATGAAAAATATAAAGACTGCAACTTGACTTATTAATAAACAACTTGAAATCTCCTAGAAAACAACAAAAATAAAAATTTAAAGATTGCAATTTAACACATTAATAAATAATTTGATTTTAATAAAACCAACTGTATTTTCAAAATTATAAATTAACTTTACATTCTCATGTTCTATCATTTTTGTTAATAAAAATTGTTCCACCGGACAATGGAAGTATATGTACATATTTCTTTAAGTAGCATATCGATATCCATTGACTCATTTCCTGCTTCTATGTTTTAAAATATTTTACCCCACAAACACAATAAACTAATATTATCAACAAAAAAGTGAGAGATGAATTTACCTGAACAAATAATTTTTTTGAAGAGTGTTATCATTATAATATAATCAAATTATCTAAGAATTACATAGAGGTCTAAAGTGAATAAATTAAATGTTTTTTTTTTAAAAATGCAGGATTTATATCTTCACGAACACAAACAAATAATATTAAATGTATGATTTCAACAAAGAAAGAGTTGTAATTATATTAGACATATCAAATTATTTTACCTTGTAAAATCAAAATATGCAAGAATGTTTAACCATTTTCATTATAGATATATCTGCTATAATCTGCAAAATATGATTAAATAAGTTTAAAAATTATCTAGCAAAAGAAGAAAAAGATAAAGAATAAGGAGAAAATTACATTTAATCATAAGTCCTTCTACACATATAATCTTTTTTGACAAAACATAAATAATTCAAAAGGAAATAATATAATAGAAACATTACTTCTTAAGCACCTAAAAAAATTAAAGAATAATCAATAGATATAGCTCAAAATCCATTAATCTCCATCTCTGAATGATTTCATTTCATCCTATATACAAGAGTCAAGAAAAATAATAACAAATAGATTATTAGTCCTAAAATGAATCTCCATTTTTATGATTATAAAGAGAATCATAAAGATAACAAAATAAAATATTTTATCTAGAAGAAACAAAAATATGCTTTGACATATTAGCCTTACTTGCTAATTAAAAGTAATATATGAAATCATATTTGGAAAAGATAATACAACTCAAAGCTTACAAATATTGTAACATGTCTGCCACTAATTCTCTAACCAAAGATGACTACAAAATAACACACATTTTTAGTGTGATTTTACAGTGTTAATATAACCTTGTACATTAAATAATTAGAGGTTATGAATATGAAAGGCTTGAGAGGTTATAAATATGAAAGATTTGGGAGTTATGAATATTATTAATATTAATTTAAGAATAGAATTTATATAATTAAAGAGGTATAAGTTAAGAAGATGATTTTGCAAGAAAAAAAATAATTGAAAGAAATAAGAAAAAATGTCGAAAAAAGGAGAGAAAAAATATATAAATAATGGTCATAGAGAGTGTCACATCACCTTCTTTATGTTCTTCCTTTCGATTTTAACCCATTCCTCCATACAACTCCATTAACCCATCCCAGACAAACATAAACCCAAATTCACGATAATTAAGGGCTTGATTTTGGGTTCATTTTGATGTTAGTGGGTCATATTTAATTCTATAGGTGAGTCAAATAATTTGAATAATTTTTATATTTAATTAGGTAAATATAAAATTCACCTAGGCACCATCATAGACAATATCATGTGGAAATATAGAGATTTAACGGATGGAGGGTAAATATGTCCTTAAGGTAGGATGACAAGAGCAAATATATAAAAAAAAGTATGACGAGAGATATATATGATTTTTTTCTAAGAGTACAAGGACAATTATGACCATTTTCCGTAAAGTAAGTCGTTAGAAAGTGTTAGAGGAGGACAACAAATTAATTCTTTTATCATATTATAAGATAAAATAATATGCGATGGAAAGAATTTACCTAAGATAAAACATAATAAAGTATTCCTATTAGATAATTTCAATTTTAGAAAAAATATTTTTCTACTTATTTTTACGTGTTTCTTAAATATTTAAGTCAAATCACATTGAATTGGCCAAAAGTGTCATCTGAACACATAATAAAGTGTTCAAGTGCTCAGTTGAAACAAATCATAATTTGAGTATTTGGATAAAATTTATTGTCAAATTTAAAGAGTTTCCTACCTATTTCGTCCTTACAATCATACTATTGTATCCTTTAATGTATTTTTAAATTATTCTATTCGAATTATATCTATCGATTTTTTTGATTCAACTTTACGTTATAGTTTTATTGTAAAATTCGATAAACTGTCTTTTTCGTCTTAATTCCAGCAAATACATGCATAATAGTTGAACTTTTAAATTTAAAGAGTTTCCTACTTATTTCGTCCGTACAATCATACTATTGTATCCTTTAATGTATTTTTAAATTATTCTATTCGAATTATATCTATCGATTTTTTTTATTCAACTTTACTTTGATTGCATCCGCTTGCTTGATCTTTAATTGTCTAGCTGTCCCCTAAGCCCCTTTCGACTATGTTGTCTCAGTCTTGGATAGAGTCCATGATTTTAATGGAGATCAAAAATGGCTGTTCATGTACTTTTATCCTTGGAGGCTCAAGTAGAGGCCCGTTTACTTATGTTTTCTCATATGAATCTTTTGTCTCCGGCTATTGGGGATCCCATTTCCGTACCAACACAAGATATGCTTATTGGACTCTATGTATTAACGAGTGGAAATCATCGAGGTATTTGTGTAAATAGATATGAAGCAATCGTCCCTACCGTCGTAAAATAAGAGCACCTGGCTTTGCCCATTCACAAGGACTCGATTCTATGTCCAAACATCATATGCCAGCAGATGTGGTCACCATCATAGGCACTCAAGATATTGTGTCTGGAGAGGTGGATAGATAGGACTACTAGTTGCTCGTTTGTCTTAATTCCAGCAAATACATGCATAATAGTTGAACTTCTAAATTTTTTTGGCTATTTTATTTTTTGGAAAATAATCATGTATACATAATAAATTGTTTAACCAAATTTTTGAACATGCTTATTGGTAAGAAGAAATAAATATGTGTGTTTAATTTATTGGATCGACTTATGCTAATGACGCTCTCGATTTAGTACAGTTCATAAATCATATACAACTTTATAATTTAGAAAAAAATAATTGTAATGAGAGTACAAGATTAATGAAATAAAATACCAATAAAAAATATTGCTTAGAAATCTTTGGCTTCATCACTTTCATAAACCATATACAACAAATAATATATAACTTTGTGTTATATTACTTCATACTAGTACTGTAATCATTTAAAATTTATTAAATATAAATTTATAAAATGATTCGGATTATATTAAATTCATGAATACATTAGTCCAAATAAAAATATTATGAATTAATATAATTGGATTAATTATTTAAATCCAATGACTATGAATTTAATTAAAGTCCAAATTAATTGATTTGGGCTACAATAGATGAGCCCAATTTCATCTCATCCTGGAGGCCCATTTTTGGTGCCACGTGGAAAATGACGTGGCATGCCAAGTCAAACAAGAAAATAGGACTATGACATGTGTCAAAATGACAAGCCCGCTCCATGAAGCGCATATGTCATGTCACTTAAATCTAATTGGCTGAAGAAAATCTTGTTCCAATCACAACTCCTCTATTTTAAAACTATAAATAGGGCTACTCATAATTCAAAAAAGGGGACCGAAAAAATTCTAAACAAGAAGCTAGAGAAAACTGTGGTACAAACGCAATAAAATTCTCTATATGCTACAAGTTTAAGAATTCAAGCATTCTCTATATGCTACAAGTTTAAGAATTCAAGCATTCTCTATATGCTACAAGTTTAAGAATTCAAGCATTCAAGTTCAAGAACGATCAAGATCAAAACCATCGGATTCAAGAACAAGCTTGAAGCGAAGATTCAAGAATAAGCTTTGAAGTCCTTGAATTTATATTTGAAAAGGCGAATTCAGAGGAATCATAGAGATTGTAACACTCACACTTTGAAATAATAAATACGATTGTTACAATATTCACTACTAAAAAAACAGTGAATACCGACCTACAAATACCGACCTCCGGAGGTCGGTATTCCTTGAAATACCGACCTAAAACCGACATCCCAACTTAGGTCGGAAAAAGCTTGGTCGCTATTCAATACCGACCTCCAGAGGTCG
>JAJONZ010017398.1:0-19376 GCA_029582445.1 Solanum paucissectum
CCTTTCAGCTGTCTCTTTACTATCGCGCCTGAACATCTTTCCTGCAAAATACAATAAAAACACATAAAAACCAATACAAAAAGGCCCTAGACACACACAACTTGTAAGTGAAATGTATTAGAAATACCGTAAACTCACGGTATATCAATTGCCTGAGATATCACAAATTTCAAATATTCACCAAATCCCGTGGCTCTTACATACCAAGCTGGGTTAGAGAGTTCTACAATGCATACATTGCGTTGGTATCTCAATGGAAAAGGTTGGTGTAATCCTTCAAAGCAGCTGACTACGTGATCGTCAGAGGAAAAAAGGTAGATTGTGATAGTGAAGCTATCAACAGAGCTTTAGGTATTTCTGATAAGATTAATGACCACTGCCAGCACTTAATCAGAACAAAGAAGCTGGATGAGATGAAAAGGTGGTTAGTCCCGCTAATTTCAGACGATGAGGCTCCGAAATAGCAAGCAGAAGGAGTTTCGATAGAAAAGAAGAACCTGAACATAGTTGCAAGATACTGGTTCGGGTTCAGCAGCAGCACTATCATGCCATCCCAGAATGAGTCGGTTCTTCGCCTTGCCAAGGCAGCTTGGTTGGGTTGCATCATAGAGAAGACGCGGATAAACCTGGGGGAAATCATCGCATCAGAGATCCATATGCGTGCAAAACAGAGCCAGACATCTCTTCCTTTCCCAATATTGATCACGGAATTGTGCAAAAGAGCTCAGGTGCGTAGAGATGCAACAAAGGATGTGGAATTGGCTGCCACCGCAGCCACTAATATTCGAAAGATCGAAGACGAATATCTGAAGGACCAAGCAGGAAAGAAACAAAATGAAGTTGTGGCCACTGGATCCACACCTGCGGAGGAATCTTTGCCCACTCCGGCACCTAGGTCTTCAGGTATACCCACTCCTTCTTCTCATTCACGGACTCCAGGTCTCTCTGTTTCTGTGGTATCACACAGACCCACTATTGCGGTTGCACCCTGGGAACCAATCACTCAGACATCTTTGATCTGGATTGGACAGCTCGCCCAATCTGCTGATTTCCGGGCTGCCAACATAGAAAATTCCATTACAGGGATGATACAGGTTACCCTCAATGATGTTGTGACACCACTGAGCACAGCTATTAATGCCAACGTTCGAATCCGACTTGTATTCACTCCGGATGAGCCATAATTTGGATTCTCTGAAGCGTTGGCTAACAACCTTGATCTCTGACTTTTCTCCCTCTTAGATAGCTAATGTGTCTAAGATCCAGAAGAAAGATTTGAATGTTGTCACTCGATATTGGTATGGATTCATCAGTAATAATATGATTTCATCACAAAACGAGTCCATCCTTCACCATGACAAGGCGGAATTGGTCGGCACCATCATCGATCGAGAGCACATACATGTTGGTGCCATTATTGCTGACGATATGCTGATGAGGGAAAGACAGGAGCAGACATCACTCCCTTTTCAAGTTCTGATCACGCAGTTATGTGAGCTGGCAGGAGTGCCTTTTCGGGATACCATAGATGTGAGAGTCACACCAGCCTCATCCAGTGACATCCGGAGGATCGAGGTAGAGTGTTTGAGAGATGATGTAGCTCAGAGGAAGCGTCCACCACTAGACTCCACTCCAGTAGTCGAACCTGCTACCCTGGCACCTAAGACCAGCACATCTGCTCCATCTGTAGAGCAAGCAAGTATTTCATGCCTTCCTCTATTGATGGCTCTTCTGTTGTTGCGCCTATACAACTTGTTATTGCTGCTACTACTACTACTAAGTTCAAACAATAGACTAGGAAAAGTAGATGAAATCATGGTAGTCCAAAATAAGCAGCTCATCCTTAGATCAAGAAAACGTGGGGCTCAAAACTGAGGTCTCTTAGATGACACTAGAATATGCCATGTACTCAACAAAAGATAAACAAGTGCAGTATGAGTCTACAAAATCAACAATGTACTGGTAGGATCATCTTCTAGTTCTAAGTATACAAAATATGAACAAGTAACGGAAACTTAGTAAGACAAGAGAACATACATATATCACCCAAGTCACTAAACATAAACATGACTCCCAGTCCTCACCCTGACTTAGCAACCACAAAAAATATGTACAACAACATTACGATAAATAAACCTGGTCCACTCATGGAACCAACACATAGCAAAATAATCAATATGTATCGGGCGCGGTACCAAAGCCAAACGATATAAAACATTTACTAGGCATGGTACCCAAACCAACCAAAAAAAGATGTCATGTACCATGTGTGGTACCTAAGCCAACCGATAATATGTACTAGGCGTGGTACCCAAGTCAATCAATAATATGTACCAGGTGTGGTACCCGAGCGAACCAACAATCACAACAGTGCTGGATACAACCACACTTGCAAGACCACAAACATTATGCCAGATTCATGGCATGGGATTTGACAACAACAAATATATCATTCACATTAATTCCCCTAACTCCTGAACACATATTATACAAGCATTACTAATGCAATAGGTTACATGCACACATAACATAAATTGGAAAACAGTTCAACTATGACCTACCTCGAATCAAGCCTAAATGCACTACTAAGCCGGATCTTTTCCCTTGTTATGAAGTTTAGCTTGTTCTAGGTCTAAAAATAATAATACAACACAAAATCAACCCAAAATGGCCTAACTATTTCCAGATTATATCTTATTCCCAAACCTCAAGTTAATCTCATGATCATTCTACCCAACCAAGGGCTTTCCACCATTAATCCACCTAGAACTATCAATTTTATGGTTCACCTTAGTGAATTATGGCAGTAAAATCACAAATAAACAGTTTATGCACAAAACCCTAGGTTTCTATACCCACTGATTCTTTGTGCACCATATTTCCACTATAGTTCAAACCAAACCCTCCCAAAGGCCCGCAACTATCAATTTTAAGGCATAGGAATCGAACTAAGAGTTAGGGAAATGAAATACTTACCTTAAAAAGATTCTAGATGAAAACTCGATGAAAATTTCCCTAGGTCTCCTCTGAACTTCTCCACCACGTTCTTGCGTAATAATGAGTGGTTTTGGAAAATAATCACATTTACACTGACTTACTCTGCCATAGTAACCCAACCCCGCTATGGCGGCGCCGTAGTATCGAAACTTCCCGTTACAATGGCAATTAATTTTGTTGTTGTAGCAGAGTGTCATCAAATGTAGCAGCTTGCATGAGGTAGAAACTCGGAAATCTTCCCAAAATTTTGTATTTCACAACACACCGTCAAACATTGATGATCCAACCCAACCCTTTCATGTCAAGTCCAATATCGCGAGTTCTACTCACTTGAATTCCATTTTAAAAAGTTCTACGGACTCCTTAACATCTTAGCTAAAAGAAAACCCAACTTTACTTAGGCATTTTACTTAGTCCTTTCCTCGGACTGTCCTAGACTTTATCTTGCTCAGATTTTGCTCAAGCCTAGCCTAGCCTAGCCTGAAATTTTCAACTCGGTACCCTAGAAGTTCTCTCACCTGATTTCTTTTGTGATTAGTTCCTCCATAAATAAAGGAAGGGTCGTTACCAAAGTATAGTATGAGTACCTAAATACAGGGTACTGAGTAGGCATCATAGGTCGATCGATCTATGATAGAAACTATATAAATTAATGTGGCATGATAGTGTTAACCCTACGATACAACATCTAACTAGAAACATACATACCACTATAGAAAATGCAGATAACAGTAATAATAAGAATCCGACATCCAAAATATTTCAATCACGAAGAGATACATAATGCAAGATAAATGCAATGCACGTGTGGTCAATGCCTAAAAGTAAAAACTTGTGCAAAAATCTCATGGGCCAGCCAAAGTGCTTCCTAGTGCTTAGCAATGGTGTAATGCAAGAAATATAACCCGCAATAATCTCTCGGGCCGCCCAGAGTTTTTTCTTGAACTTATTAGTATAAAAGTAAGCTCGAAATAATCCTTAAAACCACCAAAAGTGCTCCCTCGAGCTTATGTTTCAACTAAAAATTACAGGAATTTGTATGTTTAAAGAAAATCTCCCTTTTTGTCCCAATACTCTTATAAAATTTGTGTGTTTCCTCGAAATACCATGTATTGATAGAAATCAATCAGTTTAAAAAGAATAGCTTTTAAAAATGAAAATCCTATGAGATTGATGAAATTCCTTTAAAATTTTGAAGTTTCTTCGAATAAATAATAAAGCAGTCTCTCGGAGCCCAAAACCAATAATAACTGAGGCAAAACGGTTAGGAGTCTCAAAAAGACATTTCTCTCATTTCTAGCTCAAATCATGCCAAAAGTAGATGTCGTGCGTGTGAGTTCATACCAAACACAATTAATTCATCCACAATACATTCACACCACACAAACAACATGATATACACCCATTACCGTACAAATGTACTTACTTGGAACTCCAGTCAATCCAAGTCCAAGGCCTCAGACCCACAAAAAGACAATCATACAATAAAAGCACAAAATGATAAATAAAAAAAATGGTACACAACCACGCTAAACAACCAAAACGCATAAATATAAGTCTAAATAACTTAGAAACACATTAAGGACCCTATTTCCTCAATCTAGACTAAGGCTAATCCTAATCTAAGGCCTTATCGCTAATGTCCAAAAATGGCCAAAATGTGACTAAGGATCATCCAAGCCTAAGTTCTCATCATACAACCTTCCTAACAATCATGAAATCTATTTAATATAGAACCTAACTAACCTAGGTCAAAAGGGGAAGACCATAACCTACCTTAAAAGGGGAAGACCATAACCTACCTCAAGGCCAAAACTGCACCTGAACCTCAATTCAATAGTTTTATCCTTTTGAGAAACGCCTGAATGGTGTCATGCTATAAAATTAGCAATGTAGATATCATTACAAGCAAACAGATACCTAAATTCCTATAAAAAAAGACTCGGATCCGAAAATCAGGTCAAACTAGGACTGTGGAACCTGTGTGTGGAATCACAAAATGGATTCTGTCACAAGGTCTCAACCAGCTTGAGAAACTTGAGCCCCCAAAATGGGAACAATCTAACTATAATTGAAGGATAAACAACCCACACAAAAGAAAGCTCAATAATGATCAAATTGGGAACTAGTGAGAGGAAATCGATGGAAACTTACAAGTTTAATGTGCGAGTAACGACCCTTATGACGTACCCAAGCTATCCATCACCAAATCCAAGAAATACCTTTTGATTTCTCCTTAAATTGCAGCTCAAAATCGCAATAATGGAGTTGGTCTTAAGAGAAATGCATGTTGAAAATCGTGAACTGAATATAAATGTAACACAGTTACTCATTGCGATCGCGGGAACCATAGGGTCGCTATCGTGATTAATAACCATTGATGAGATTCACTGACCCTTCATTGCAATCATGATGGTCAAGGTTCGCCACCGCGTTAATTAAGGAAGTTGGTCTTTGCGATCATAGTGCCAAGCTCGCGATTGCGAAGACCATTTCACTGGCCTTCGCAAATGTGGATCCAAGCAGGGGGACACGATGAGAAAATATTGGGTGCACCAGGAATAGTTGCATCAGCTCAAGTTAGAGTTCAGGAAATGCGTTGATAGGGGCTCGAGATTAATTCAGAACCCCGTGTACATAAACAAACTATGCTACACAGAGTAATCAATATTCTAGACTCAATGGAATCAACGAAATGAGAAACATAGGTCCTCTCGATAAAATGTTGACCCAAATCAACACGCATGGAAAGAAACCATAACAACATATCGAAAAATATCACAATATTATCCTGATTACCTTGGGATCTGAACCAAAGGTTATTCTAGATCAAACACAATGTTCTTGAGCTAACGAAAGGTTATTCTAGACCAAACTCAATGTTCTTGAGCTAACGACAGTTGATAGAAATCTCATTTGAACCCGTTGACAAAGAATATTTACCGAAGTCAACTCTTTGCCAAAATTTCCCAACATCTCAACTAACGGCTCAAACTCACACCAAAGGCCTCGAAATCCGAACCATCAATGCTACTAATCCAAAATGGACCTTTTGAAGTTGATGGAATTGACAAAAATATTATACGATGAAAGATTCTCCGTATGTTGACCTAAGTCAATTCTTTCAACATATAAGCTCCAAAAATGGAAAAACTTACCCAAAACTCTCTGACCACCTTGGGAAGAGTGTCACCCATCTCTACACACCAAATTTACAACATAAAAAACTATGAAAAAGGGGAAAATTAAGAAATAAATATGAACGCAGGCAAATGACCGCGAGAGTCATTATACTAGATTTTCTTCAAAATAATAAAACCTAAAAAAAGTTGCAAATCTACCATTTTATAAATTTCAACTTTTAAAAATTTAAACAAATATTCTTCAATAAAGTCGTTATAGTACAAAATTCGAAATCAAAACATGTGAGTAAAGAATTTTTAATTTTATTCTCATTGCAAGAAATTCGTTTATTTTTAATATAAATAAATCTCTCCTAACCCCTAATGGGTTAAAAAAAATTAATTATGAATTCAAGCATATTCAAGTCATAAGCAGCAATAATATGCTTCATTTTATCCTCCGTTGAATAAAATTCTGACTTATATATTCTTCTCTCAAGAATTTTATTTTGATCCGTAGAGGTTAGGATTCTATGCATAAGAGTAATTTGAATAAAAAGTTATGGGGAGAGAGAAACAACTCAAAAAATAGGTAACAAGAATTGATTTCATGGAGACATGAACTCTGTTAATATAAACTTAAGTTGTTTGTATAAAAATTTGAAAAAAACCAAACTTGATAAGTTTTTAAATACTCAAAAGACTAAAATCGATAAGTGTATATTTAAGAGATCATTTTAGACCTACTATTATAAATAGAAGACTATTTATGACATTTTATTTTTAAAAAAAAATTATGGTGGGAATCATTTAGACCCTTAACTTTACTTTGAAAATTAAATTTTTTCCTTAATTTTGAATAATAAGCATTTTCCCTCTTATTTATGCAATATCTATTTTATTCAGGACATTTTAAATTCTCCATCTATGTAATACATATCTTTTTAATATTTTATTTTTTAATCTAGATATTTATAAATTCTTATGTAAGTTCATCAACATTATATGTAGAATAATCCTTTTATACTATTTTTAATATTACATGCATTAAGTATATATGTGTTTAGGTTCACGCATGCGTGTGTGTTATATATTAAGTTTCACTTATCTGTTATATAGATTCTCTATTGTCTGTATGGATAAATGAATTTTGGTGGTCAATTAAAGAAATATTTTCTAAATTATAGTTTAAAATTTATTTACAATATAAATATATAATCATTTAAATTTCTTACTATAATATATACATCTACATTTTAATTATTTTCTTTATTACCTACATGGAGATACTTGAAGTATTATGAAAGACCTGAATAAGAAACAAAACATAATATACCAAATTTTTAGCACGTACAACTATCAAACCAAAGATTAAAACAGTATGTTTAGAAAGTTATCACTCTCTATTATTTTCAATTCTATAAATAGATATTCTAATTTTCATTACGAATAATAAAATTATTTTTATATAATGCTAATTTATTTCATAATTAAACATCATTATCTTATATACTCGATTAATATTTCTCACATTTATTTATCTTTTCGAAAATAATATCAACTTTTCATAGAAAATGTTGTTGCATAAGGAAAAAATTTGAAAAATATCATAATATAATTTTAAAAATATAAAGGCTGGATAATATGTAAGGGTAAACTAAGCATTTACAAAATTCAATTAGCTTAAGGAGGGAGAATGTTTATTTTTCAAAGCTGAAGAAAAAATTAATTTTTAATGCAAAGTTCAAGGGTGTAAATGAGTTTTACCAAAAAAAAAAAATCATTCTACTTTTTTTCGGTCCGTATAAATAAGAATGTCTATTTCCTTTTGTAGCAATTCTTTAAGTTTAACTTTTCACATGATATATTTAAAATCATAACCTTGAAAACTATTATTTACTTTTTCAAACTCCATGTTAAGTTATAATAAGACAAACAAATTAAAATAAAGAGAATAAATCGTAATGTAGCTCTTGCATGTCAAATTGAACCGTTCATGGACAGAGAATATATAAAATACGAAATGGGTTATACTTTATTAACGATGTTTTTGAGTTAGAAAATTTAAAATTAATTCTCGACAGCGGAAAAAACATTTATGAAAACACTTTTGGTCCCTCTGTCATATTCTATTTTGACTATATTCGGGTGTGTTTAGTCGACTCGGTAGCCAAGGGGATTCAAACCCCAAGATCTTTTTGTTAAGGATGAAGCAGTACTTACCACTGCACTATAATTCTTTGTTGGTTCATTAATATTTTTCAAAGACATTAAATTAATATGAATTGAGGGTATAATAAGTAAAAAAAACTATCCTTTCTTGATTTGTCAAAAATGACAAGTAAAAAAAAAAGAATAAGTAAAAGGGGACAAGGAGTACAAAGAACAATATTTTTTTTGAAAAACACCTTAATTTCTCAACTACATAACTCAACTTATCTATTATCCCATGTTCATGTCACAAGTTTATTTTCCAAACAACCTATCAATTTTTATGTCTCTTTTTTTAGGGTAAATAATAATTCTACTACATACATGCATCTTAATTTCTTTTCTTCCCTAGAAAATGAGAAAAACATGCATGCCATTATTGAACTAAATAAACAAAATCTTAAAACTAGTGTGAACAAGATGAACCAATAGAATTTTTTTTAGTATAAATAAAGGGACCAAACTTGTATTTCTCCACAAAAAAGGATATCCATCATAGAAATTAATTATCTATATAATAGTTTTGTCAATGAAATAATTAAACAAATATTGATGGTATTGCCTAGATTAAGCAAATGGGACGTGAAAGTGAAGCATTTATCATGCCTAAACCAACCAATATTGAAATTGACATGTTGTTAGTTGCCGCCCCTTGTAATTATTTCTTAAATCATATTGCCAAGGGTGGATGAGGGATAAGCAAAAAAATAAAGTGGTTAGACAAATTTTGCATGACAATTAATTATTGATTACATATTGATATGATGGAATTATTGAAATGATAATTGAGAAGTTGCACATTTCCTTTCATAACTAATTAAGAATAGTGATATTTTTTATTTTTTCTTTCTCTCTCGAAAGGTTTAGCTTACCTAATCCCCGCGCCGTAGCCTAATAGCTTACCTTGTTAGTTAAGACCTCATTAGCACTGCCCACTCGAAATAAATTAAACTACCAAAAAAACTTCCATTTAATTTCTACAATGCCATACAAGGACCATACCTATGTGGTCTTTTGTTGTGATGTATAGAAAAATAATTATCATATATAATTTTATTCGATGTTGATTATAATTTGAATAATGTATGACATAATATATCAATTAATGTATTATTTTATACCATCACCAACAGAAGTGAATCCAGGATTTGAAAACTCTGGGTGCACCAATATTAAGCAAAAAAAGAGAGATTCTAGCTGGGATTGAACCAGGTTGCGTGGGTGGATGTATTAGCATGTACAAGCAGTCCAAAGCACCCTTTTATTCATTCAATGGAGGTGCTGTTAATTATATTTCGTTTCTGTCAGTTTTTCAAGATAGATATACATATATATACACAATTTTTTTGAAGTTAACAAATACACGTGCCTAGATTATAGCATATAGGTCCGCCTCTGATCAGCAACATAAAATAACTAATCAATATATAAGTTATATAGAATAAAGTAGCAATAAGACAAAACTCTTTATTTTTTCCCCATAAATCAATGAATATCAAATATTAAAGAGTACAATTATAAACACATTATTTTTTAATTTAAAAATAAATAAATATTTTATATTATATCTCTTATATGATCCAATGATGTTGAATTATCAAATCACGTACATTTTCTTTTAGCCGGCTTATAATTGGATTTGTCTCAAATACAATTTTGACCCAACAACATTTGACCAATATTAATCAGCATGGATCATGGATGCATGAACGAGTTAATTATTTGTCCATAATCCATATATAGCCTAGAGGGAAACATAGTTGATTTTTTTTCTCAAATATTTGAATCGTAGGACAAAAAGAAGAAATAATTTGGATTTTGCTCCTCTCTATTTTTTTTTCTTTTCATGATAGACACATATCATAGATTTAAATCAATGGTTAAGATCTGATAAATTAAAGATAAATGTTAACTATAATTAAGATAATAAATACTTTATACAATTACTTCCGAAATATAAGTCAATCCCACAATTCTAACTACTAATTTTTTTTTCTTTTTTCTTTTTCTTTTTTCTTTTTTAAAGCAGTGCCAGAGAACTTTGAAGGTTTAAGATATGCATTTTCAACAGGGGCAAAAACACTTAAGTATACAAATTAAGTATCTTAATAACTATAATATAGCAACATTTTATTTTTTCACCAACATAGTAATAGTTTTTTTTTTCAAAAATAGGAATTAATATAATATATATATATATATATATATATATATATAGAGTGTAGAAATAATCAGCCACAATTTTCTCCCATTTTTTTATTTTCTTCAATTCTTTTACCTTCCACGATTTATCCAAATTGATTATATATTTTCTCCCATCAAAAAAAGGTTTTTTAACCAAAATAAAACTCTCTTTCTCCCCATTCTGATCGACTGCTCAATTATGGATACCAACCGTTTTTCAATTCTAATTCAACACATTGGACGATGCAACATCAAGTATTTATAATAAATCACGATTGAATTTGTGTTTTTTTACGTGATTAATTTAATTATTTTTTAAAATATATTTGGTGTTTTTTTTCACGATCGTTATCTTGTAATCTATTAGGTTCGTATATGTTTTTGTGTTACAGATTGAATTAGGTGTTTAGTTGTTGAATTTTACTTCGAAATCTGACCATATTAGGATTGAATATGATGGTGTATTTAAGGTCGTTTAAAAAATATCTTTTATGGATTGAATTGTGGTAGATTGAGTGGTATAATTGATAGTGTATATTACGTTGTTACTCCCTTTGTCCAACAATAATTGTCCATTATTGACTTTGCACACTTCTTAAGAAGCTATAACTAGAAGAGTAATTTTACTATATCACCCTTTGAATATAATAACTTCATGTCTTGAAAAATGTAATAGAGAAATAAATATAATCAACGATAAGGGTAAATTAGGAACTATCATAAAGTGAACAAGTATTGTTGGACATCCCAAAATAGTATAGTGGACAATTATTGTTGGACGGAGGGAGTACTAAACACCAAATCTGTGATTTTTTTGGGTATTTGTTTTGGTTTAATTTGTAGGGTTTTATGGTTGATTACAAAAGCCAAATTTCGTGATTCTGTTTTGGTATATGATATCAATAATCTATTTTAATTTGTGTATAAACGTCAAATTTCGTGAATATTTTTTTGGTAAATTATTATGTGTAATTAATAGTGTACTTGGTGTAGATCATTTAGTGAATATTATGTTTTTAATAAACACCAGAATTCGTTGAATTTTTTTGGTGTAATTGTTATATTTTAGGTCGTATTTAAACACGAACTTTCGTGATAATTTTTGGGTACATTCAATGTTTTCTTTTACCATTTTATTTTCTTCTCTTACCCCTTCGTTGATAGGAGATTGTGTGAATGCATTCAACTCAAAAGAAGGTCTTGAACAAACAATAGGCGGGCTATCAACAACTACAATTGATTTATTAAGCCTAGGGTTTTTTCGGGACGTCCTATCCATGGTATATTGAGGGAAGAACTAAAGATAAAATATACAATCCTATTGAAAAGGGATGACCTGATGAGATATAACAATGGTGAAAATATGCGGATGAACAGAACTCAGAGGAGAGAAGTGGAACTCGGAAGAGAGAAGTGGTTGAACTCAGATTGATTATATATTTTCTCCCATAAAAAAAAAGGTTTGTTTAACCAAAATAAAACTCTCTTTCTCCCCATTCTGATCGATTGTTCAATTATGGATGCCAATAATTTTTCAATTTTAATTCAACACAACGGACGATGGGACGCATTAGGTATTTATCATAAATCACGATTGAATTTGTGGTTTTTTATGTGATTATTTTAATTATTTTATTTAATATATTTGGTGTTTTTTTCATGATCGTTATCTTGTAATATATTAGGTTCGTATATGTTTAGTTGTTGAATTTTACTTCGAAATCTGACCATATTAGGATTGAATATGATGGTGTATTTAAGGTCGTTTAAAAAATAACTTTTATGGATTGAATTTTGGTAGATTGAGTGATATAATTGAAAGTGTATATTACGTTGTTACTCCTTTTGTACAACAATATTTGTCCATTATTGATTTTGCACACTTCTTAAGAAGCTATAACTAGAAGGGTAATTTTACTATGAAAAAATCCTTTTGGCCATAAAAATTTGGCCAGAATGGTAAAAAGACATGTTCATACTATAAACTAATTTATTTTTGGACATTTTTGCCCTTTAACTTAAATATTGAATATATTCTTCAATTATGTTTCCAAGACATTGAAAATGATTAATAGATTAATTATTGATGATTTCATAATTAAATATGAGAAAGGAACCACAAAATTCACCAAAGAAAACACAAGTCTCACCCACTCTTCTTACTTGAAATTTTCAAGATCTAAAAAATAAATAAAAAATATGACAGTAGTTGTAAAAATATATATATCTTTTTCAATTTCTAAATTTCCTCCTTTCTACTTATTCTTTTTTGTTTATTTATTTTTCATTTCTTATTTCTTAATGATAAAAAAAAAGTACAAAAGAGGAGTAAAGTGTAGGCTATTTATTTTACTTTATAATTTCTAAACGTGAAAAGATAAATTATATCTAAATTTAAATATTAAAAATTTATATCTATAATACTCAAATTAAAAATATGAAATTCACCAAGTTGACAAAACAATTACTCTTATTTATTTAAAGGAGTTGTTGTTATGCATGAATTTTCTAGAAAAAGGTTAAATGATAAAAATATATTTTATCTGATTATACTTAGACTGTATGTGAGCGGAATATGAAGAAAACTGAAATGACCATCATGTTTCCTCCATTATGTGATTACTTTCATATCCTCGAACATATATGAATTACATCATACACAAATAAAGACTCATTAAAATTAATGAATCACATTATAATACAAATGTTGATGGTGATTTATTGAAAATTATAATAACTAGGAAAGGATATAGAAAGTTCTTTATGATTTCAAAATAATTTTTTATAAAAAAAATAATGAAAGACAAACATCTTCATAGTTCTTTGATGATAATGACAACACAAATTTGTTAAACATGAACTAGATCAAAGTTTCATCGCACATATATTTTTCTTTATTAGTATTGTTTGTTGTTTTATAAAACAAATGTTTGCTATTAAATGATATGTTAAAATATTAAGTATACATAGTTGTAGTCAGAATATTATTATTTTTTTGCTGTCAAATTAATTATTTTTTGAAACTGATTAAGAATTTTTATTGTATTTATTATATGAATAAATTTAAATTACCTATTGTAATTTTTTTCGGTTTTTCACAATTTTGTTTGTTTTGCTTTGTGGCATTTACTTGTGTTTTTTAATAAAAGAGGCTTACATGTTTCACTTTTAAAATAGTTCAATAATAACAGTCAAAATTCAAAATACTTTAGAATCAGTAGATATTAATATAATAAAGAAATACTAAAACGCATATTGTTCATAAGTGTCGATCCTATTTCACAACAATCCAAGATAGTTACACATTAATGTTGTTGTTTTGATATTTGTTAATTATTATGCTTTTTTTCCCGCAAATTTACCACTAGACAGTGTCTAGTGACCTTTTATTAAACATAAAAAAATATCAATAGGGATAAGTGCAAGCAAGGAGACTAGGCCTTACCTTACTAATCCTAATGAAGTACCTAACGTCTACTACCTAACAAGCATGAAGAAAATAAGAGCTAGAGAGAACTAAGTATTTTCTAATCACCACAGAGTTTGTAATACACTCCATGATGATATTACAAATGAGGATGCTTAAATAATGTAAAAATATGTCAATCAAGAAGAAAGTTGAGTTATCAGCCTCAAACTACATATTTAAAAATTAAACTAAATATTTAAAAAATTAAACTACATATTTAATTATTATGTTTTAAAAAATTAAATTGTGTAGTTCTATAATGTGTGATTTTTATCAATTCTAAAGTATTTTGAGTTTTGATTATCGTTATTAAAATATTTTTCAAATTATATTTAAAAACATATTTTTATGTATATTATTAACATGAATTTTAAGTGTCTCATTCGATAGAAAATTCTATATTAAATGAAAATAATTTTTTTAAAATGTATATCCTAATGGGAAAATCCTTTTGGGCTTAAAAAATTTGGCCAGAATTGTAATAGGACATGTTCACACTATAAACTAGTTTATTTTTGGACATTTTTGTCCTTTAAATTAAATATTGAATATATTTAAGTTAAATGAAAATTCTATATTAAATGAAAATATTTTTTTTAAAATGTATATCCTAATTATATTATACTTTATTTACATATATTAAATATATTCTAATTTAATATAGTATCCTACATAAAATACATCTATTTTAAAGTATTATAATTGATAAGTAGGTATTGAGTGATCTATTATTTATTTGTTTTGAAACATCCTCTTAATTAATATTGTTGGAGTAACTGTATTTTGTATTCATGGTTAAAATTAGTAAAATGATTTCACCAATGTCTATATATCTTAATTCTTGTTTGGAATGATTCTGAAATAAAAATCTAATGTGTTATTCATGGCATAGTTATAAATGTCTTATCATCAATTATTTTTTAGAAATATCTAATTTCCAAAATAACATTATTTTTTACTATATCACCCTTTGAATATAATAACTTCATGTCTTGAAAAATATAATAGAGAAATAAATATAATCAATGATAAGGGTAAATTAGGAACTATCATAAAGTGAACAAGTATTGTTGGACATCCCAAAATAGTATAGTGAACAACTATTGTTGGACGGAGAGAGTACTAAACACCAAATCTGTGATTTTTTTGGGTATTTGTTTTGGTTTAATTTGTAGGGTTTTATGGTTGATTATAAAAGCCAAATTTGTGATTCTATTTTGGTATATGATATCGATGATCTATTTTAATTTGTGTATAAACGTCCAATTTCGTGAATATTTTTTTGGTAGATTATTAAGTGTAATTAATAGTGTTATATATATATATATTGTATATTATGTTTTTAATAAACACCGGAATTCGTTGAATTTTTTTGGTGTAATTGTTATATTTTAGGTTGTATTTAAAAACCAACTTTCGTGATAATTTTTGGGTACATGCAATGTTTTCTTTTACCATTTTGTTTTCTTCTCTTACACCTTCGTTGATAGGAGATTGTGTGAATGCATTCAACTGATCAAAAGAAGGTCTTGAACAAACAATAGGCATCAACAACTATTTATTAAGCCTAGGATTTTTTTGGAACGTCTTATGCATAATATATTGAGGGGAGAACTAAAGATAAAATATACAATCCTATTGAAAAGGGATGAACTGATGAGATATAACAATGGTGAAATATACGGATGAACAGAACTCAGAGGAGAGAAGTGGAACTTGGAAGAGAGAAGTGATTAAATTTTTTCTAGAAAATGTAAAGTACATAGGAAATAACAATTTCTTGAAAAAACTAAAGAGTTGGAAAGATAAAAATATTTTACTTTACATAGATTGTATCAAAAAAGGAAGAAAAAATAAAATAATATTTGAAAAGCATAGTAGAAACTCTAATTGGAGAGAAAATAAGAAAATTTAATACTATAATTATAATCCTCCAAAAATAGGCACATAATCCCAAAAAATGAAGATATAAAAATCGTAAATAAATAATTAATTAAAATCAAATATTAATTTATTCTGCTATGTTTGTAATTTAAAAACTACGCTTCTAATTAGATAGAAGTGTGTATATATTGTTAATTAAAGTCTCAAGTAATAGATTTTTATAATTTTCACTTCAATTATTCTTTATTATACTAATATTTATTTTGTCAAATATTTGATTGCTACATATTTACAATACATGTCCAACTGAAAAGAAAAATTACATAAAATTCTAGTAATATATTTATTAAAGTAGAGGATCCAAATTTATTTTCTCTTTAAACATTGTTATTTTCTTCCAATGCATTAAAATTAGACTAAAAACATTTTGAGATGAAAGTTGAATAAAAAATAAATTAAAAGCAACTAAGATTTTTTTTTACGAAGACAAATAAGAAAAGTTTTAAATATATTTAGAAAAGATATCATTCCAACTAAAATTGTGGGGTTATAAAAATATTTTAAAAATAAATATATGAAAGTAACTAATTATCTTTATCATGGTTAAAACTTATATTAAATTGTTAGATCTCAATCATTGATTTAAATTCATTCAAATAAGAACTTAGAATTTGTAAAATGGAGAGGAGCCAAATCAAAATAATTCATTCTCATCTTACCTCAATCTTTATTTTTAAGTTTTCTTACTCAATATTTAATATTTATTTTGAGATTCAATTAATTCAGATTAACATAAAAAAAATCACTCCTTAAAAATGGTAACTATTATTTAACATTTAATCTACATCTTTTATGATGCTGTCGATACTTGAAAAAAAAACAAGAAGAAAGAATTAAGAAATGCAAATTATATAAAATTAGTAACGCACGTTTGATTGGAATTGATGTGATCAATAGGAAATGAAGAACATGGGTGGTAGGACCAAGTTTACCCTATACGTTGACATACGCATATATTTACAAAAATAAAAAAATAAAAAATGAAGCCTTTTGAATTAAGACTTGTTAACTAATCTCATAATTACACTTATTTTTCAGATAACAAACCTTCCACATGCTTCCTTCCTCTTCCCCCCTTTTTCTTCTTTTTTTGGACCACTAAATTCCTTATTGACTCACCTACACGTGTCCTCCTTAATATATATTTCCTTTTTTTAAATTTATTTCTCCGTTTATTTTTATTTGTCCACTATATTATTTTTGGATGTTCAATAATGCTTGTCCAGTTTATAAAATCAATAAATAATTTATCATGTTATGTCTCTATTTTGCTTTTGCTATTAAATGTTATTCATTTTCTAATATTTAGATGACTTATATTTAATAAGGGTGATAAGGTAAAATTATCTTTATCATTTACGGCTTGTTAATTCATAATCCCTCTGTCCTTAGTTACTTGTAATTTTTCCTTTTTACTTGTCCATTTTAACAAATCAAGAAACGACAATTTTTTTTTACCTATTATATCCTCAATTAATTACTTTGAAAAAAGATAGAACTTCTTGAAAATCTTAAATTTCTAATTCATCCACATCATAATTAATAGAGGTAAAACTGGTAAACTCACTATGTTAATCATTATTTTTTAATAGGTGTGCGAATTTAAAAGTGAACAAGTAATTAGAAATAAGGGGAGTATGTACTTAACAATGGACCATTATTGTTAGACCGAAGAAGTAGTATTTTTATTGTTTTCGCCTTTAAACTTTTCAACTTCATCTTAAATATGTAGTAATAACATGCTCATACTATCAAAAACTTTATTCTATAAGACTATATATAACCAATTTGCACACTTTTGGACTATACATATAAACAATGTTATCTGGATACGATTAATAATATTGTTCTTGACCATGAGTCCACGACACTGATAAATTAATTAATATTCCAGTAGATTTTAAAACTTTGCATGATGATTGACACATAGCTTGTTTGAAATAGTAACACACACCATTATTTCATGTTGGTGAAAGTATAATGCATAATTGAAAAATGATATACGACCAACTCTTCAACTTAAGTTGCATATATCTTAAATATTCATTATTCAATTAATTAATTGACAAGATATTTTTCTTAATTGATTTGTATGTAACACTCTTATCTTATCCCTTCGAAATACAATAATGTAACAACGTCATGCGATACAAATAACTTGGGACAGATAATTAAAGCTCTAACATCACCATAATAAGCATTTCTCCATCACAAACACAACTTTTTTCATAAACCATCTAAATGAGAAGAATTATGACTTCTAGTTTTAGTAAAGTCTTCACGGCATTTTGAGTAGGAGTGTGCATATGTCGGTTTGGTTTGTTTTTTCATGAAAAAGTAACTAAATCAATTATGTCAATTTTTAAAATTTACAAATCAAATCAAACCAACAGAAAGACAGATTTTTTAATTTCGATTTTATCAATTTTTATTTTTTTTACAATTATATCATGATTTAAAAATATATCAAATTGAAAATCATGTGATTTAATGTTGCACTTGAATATCCCATAATTAAAGAGACATCTGATACCACTAACACATGAGTGAATGATTATATTGTTTCTCCAAGACACATGAATAAATAAAATAATAATAAAAAAATGTACAATGGTATCTTCATCAAGACATTGTGTTAGGAAAATAGTATATCAAAAACTTACAAAAAGACACAAAACATGTGAATTTTTATAGTCATATTACAGAACCAAATATAAATTAATATATATTAACATTGAAAGTTACAAACTAATTCAAAAAATACTTACATAATGTATATTATAATAAAATAATTTGTGTATAAAAAAAATTAAAATTGTATATATATTATATTTGTTTGGTTTAAGTTTGATTCAACTCTTTTTGTCTAGTAAAACCAAACCAAACTAAGAATGATGGATTGTTTTTTCCCAACGCCCAATGAACAAAACCAAAGCACAAGTTGATTTTTTTAATCGATTTAATTTGATTTATTGGTTAGATTTGACTTGATTTGACAGGTACATCCCTAATTTTGACCATCATTTTATGTTCCCTTTATTTATTGTTTCATTTATCTTTAAACAATAATAATAATACTTTTTTATAAACTTTTTGAAAGAATTTTTTTCTGTATATTGAATCAATAATATTTTTTTTATTGAATTAATAATCACTATACACCTCTTGTGTACTCATTGAAGTATTTCTAGAGAGAAAATAAATAAATTTATATACACTTGTACCAATTGGATTGGATACATCATAATTATCTAAACAAAATACAAATTTAGTAGGGCAAATTACAGAAATCACATACTTTTAAGGCAAAATTACAATTTATCCCTTAAAAGTTTATAATTACAGAAATCTCTCAAAACGGATACAATAATATAAGCGCTGATACATTAATCTGATGCGCGAGATACATTAATTGTTAAGTAAGATACATTACATTTTATACATGATAC
>JAJONZ010017399.1:0-11250 GCA_029582445.1 Solanum paucissectum
TGTTCCATTAACAACAAGCTCTGCTGTCCTAGCATTTACAGCTCGAGATTCTGCAATTTCCATCACGCCATCACCTAGTTCTCCAAGTATATCCATGGAAGGAGGAGCCTAAAACCAAAGAAAATCAAAGAAAGCATTGAGTTTTAGGTGGTTATAGGAAGTAAGATAGAGAAGAATGACAAAAGCAATTGATATTAGTTGCATAATTATACGGAAGCTCGATAAGTGGCTTTTGTAAGTTCTCTCAGCCAAGTAGCTTTCATCTCTTCATCACGGAACTCTATTATCATGGTGTTAGTGGATTCCAGAACCTAATGAAGAAAAGTAAAACACAAAAAAGGAAGAAAAGTTGCACATAGACTCAGAACCTAATGAAGAAAGTAAAATACAAAGCAGAAAGAACAATAGAAACACATTGGTAGTGGTATCACAATATTTACAATGAATTAAAATAATTGAGAAAGAGCATTATTCATCCTGTACATGCAGGTTCAATAAGGGTTTAAGGATTAATTTAGCCACATCTAGTATGTAAGCATATAACTAAAGCACAAAGGTTTGGTTACAATCATGGAAAGATTTCATCGGAAAGAACCTATTACAGAAATGGACCTTGGGCATAACCCAACCCCAAAAGTGCCAGTTCAAGAGGTAAGGTATTTTTATTTGTTTTGATGGGTGATTCCAGTTCCAAATTGCATTGTGCCAATTTCCATTGAATTATATGGTTTTCATCACACAAGACCTCTTTTCAAAATTACTTGACTGTTTAATATTAAGATGTTCCTTTCTCTGAAAACCGCATAGAGCAATAGCTTACGTGTTGTCTTTCTCTATCTGCTTTTAGGTCTTTATCAACTAATTGCTACACACTTTTTGCCTCCACGTTTTCTCTTGATTCTCGATATCTCTCGCTTTCCATGACCTATCTTCCTCCTATACTGCATTTTTGCAAGTTTGTGCATCATGCTCATCTCTGTGTTGGGGATGATTTTCAGTGAGGAGACTTGCATACCTTCTGCAGATCCATGCCTCTACATGTACTTGCTTACCAGGAAAAGTTACCTCCGATGTTTGCAGGAGGAATTTCATGTACTTGCTTACCAGCCATACTATAGGATTCAAAATGACAAAACAAGTTGGACAACTTCCATATAAAGAGGTGAAAGAAACAAGGCAGAGGATAAAAGTACGGAAGATGAATATCTAAGATCTAAAATATGCACCATGAACATTTAAGATAACTGTGGGAGAGCTCAGAGCCAAGGCATAAAGATATAAACCAGATAACACAAGATAACATGGTTTCCATGAAGCAACTGAGTAGCCAATGCCCTAAATAAAGAAAACAAAGTAAAGTTTATGATATTAAGTATTAACCCATTAATTAATATAGTAACTGCAATTCATACAACCCCTACATACCTTCCAAACAAGGATCCGAGCCTCAGTTGCAAGATCAGGGGATACCATGGGGCATAATTCTGGTGGGATATTTTCAATAGCAGGCTGCTTGGTTTCTGGCATGTTTGATATAGTATGTCTAACAACTCCATCAGCCTGCGATATCTTGCTGGTGAAAAGTGAAGGCCAAAATTAGGTACTTAGCCAGAAACATGCATTGATGGATGGCCGGGATGAGGTACCTTAATCTTCACAAAAAGATAAACAGTAACAAAATTAAGCAACCTCAAAAGAGAACATCAGAATCCAACTGCTAAATAAACACCATTGATCGTGAAGTCAAAACAGAATAAACTACTTTAGTATTTTGTACCTGATCCACAATAACAACTATTCCACACCTATCAACAAGAGCACATAAGTTCTTGGCATCTTCCAGGTTATGACATGTCGAAGGCTGACATGACAAACTGCACTCCCAACTATCAGAACCAAAGTCTGTGAAAGAAGCTGCTATGTCCCTTCCGGAGATATAAAAACGAGAATACAAACTTTGATTCTGATCACCCAGTAGGCCATCACCCTGTATCAAAGACACATGCTAATTGGTTGTGTATCGTCCAAAAACAACTTCGCTTCTGGAACATGACATACCTTGGTATTTAAAGTAAAATGACCCAAATCCGAAAGCAGATGGCTATCACATTGGAAAAAGCCATGTGGGAACTCTAACTTTTGGGGCATCAAGATTAATATCAAGTGCAAATCTGAGAAACAAAAGTTATCAGCACCAAAGAAGAATCCACCCCAAGAAGCAAGAACCAAATCATAAGAATCGAATTATCAATCATTTGCGATGTTAGTAAAAGTCATTGATTCATAGCTTAAAGCAATAAAATGTAAGGTCATTGTTTGATGGGTGAAGCCATTAGCTTTAGAGAAGTGTGTGCTTCAAACAGTAACACACAAATTGATCTCAATGATAAGTGGCCATTTCTTTGAATCTGAACTCTGAGGAGTTGGCCTAATATCAGTAGTAAATAGGATACTAAAAATTACTCCCTCCGTCCCATTTTATGTGGCAATATTTGATCGGGCATGGAGTTTAATAAATAAATGAAAACTTTGAAATATTTACTAAATTGCTTTTTAAAAAGTAGACTTACTTTTCTCTTCCTCATAAATGTATTGGAGTACTATCTTTAAGATTAAGTGAGATCAACAAGGATAAAAGAGGAATTGTACCTTTAAATACTTATTATATAAGAAAATGTGACATTCCTTTTGGCACTGACCAAAAAGGAAATGGTGCCACATAAAATGAGACGGAGGGAGTAGTTATTTTAATTGCAGTTTGATTATTACACTACTATATTCGTATACATTTGGTACTTGCAAATTTTTAGGAACTCTCTTTTGATATAGTTACAGAATTTCATTAAAAGGGACAAAAGACGCCTGTATACTAGAGGTATACCAAAAAAGCAAAAGCCTTATAAAAACATACGTTTTTACACGAATGATACCCAACCTGCTACACATATAGAAACTTCGTGGATACACCAAAAAGATAAAAGAGACTTCCTCAAGTTCACACAAGCTATCTGCTCCATCAAAAGTTCTCAAATTTCTCTCTCCATATGGTCCACATAAGCGCTAGAGGAGCAACACCTCATGCCCTACGTCTTCCCTTTCGTCTTCTATAGGTCCAACTACATATTATGTCTTCAACAATGCTTTCTAAAGAAATAGCTTAGTAGCCACATTAGCAACACTTGGGATGATTTTAGGTGCGGTCTATTTCCTTTGGCTATATAATCGCACGGTTTTTGGGAATTTAAGACCCGATTTTCTCCATAAATTCTTCGATCCAAATGGCTGAGAAGCTTCCATATTTATACCTTTTCTTGGTAGAGAGGAGAAAAAAATATCAAGGATTACAACACCAATTATAGAATCTCTGACATTAATAAACATAATAAAGAGAAAAAATCACAATAGAGGATTGGCAAAGGAACCTAACGTTAAATTTGACAAAATTCAAAGATGAATTAATGTGAAGATTTGATAGTTAGGAAGATAATTCTTCATTGGTACAAAAGTCAATATAACAATTTTGTAGGTGAAAATTAGATAAATCATAAAACAGTTTCACAAGGTAAATCTTGACATTTTGACACATTGTGATATCATGAATGACATCAATAGTAAGAATTCACTCCTATAAATAGGTAGCTCCTAATTCATTTGTAACACACCTTTCACTTGCCTTCTCATCTTCAAAGGCAATTGTTCTTCTTTCTCTCTTGTAGTATTTCACTTGTACTCTTTTGGAGTGAAATAAATATTGGTTGGTTGTGTTCGAGGAGTATGCAAAAGAAAATAAAATTTTGCCGAACCTCGTAATTTTCTGGTGTTCTTTTTATTGTTGTCTCATTTACTATTTATTAGCTACCTTTAGATATAGCAATTGTGATTTCATCACTCTCTATATATTCGACTTCCGCAACACCTAAATAGCAAGTGAACGACGAATAGAGGATTGGAAAAGGAACTTGAGTACCAAATATCACAATTTTTAATCAGAGATAGCACCAGCCACAGGATCTAACGAAACATTCTAATCACGTCATGACTCGAACAGGAGACCCAACTAAAAGGCTATACAGACACATTATGCTGTAATTTTAGATTCACATATTCAGTTAATTAAAGATGACATTTTAAAAGGCAGACCTGGGCAAGGGAACCCTCAGGAGTGTACAATCCGTAAAATTTCAGTGTCAGATCGCAATGGGAGTTTCGATGCTTTAGCTTTGTGGACACACAAAGATTTTCAAATCTACCGCCAACGATCTCTATCTGATCTATATCAATTATCCTTGCAGCTGCCCTACTGATAGAAACATTTATACATGTTTAGAAATATGTTGCCAAAAATTTAACCTACACTCCTCGCCCACCCTGAATAAAATGTTCCTATTGAACTCTTCCCACCCTTTCAAGATATCCCACAATGGCTGCACTCATAAGGATGTTTGACACATTTAGTCTTCCATCGCCTTTCCAAGACCTCATATTCTAAGCAATCACGACATATCCAGTGTAATCACGTGGTGCCTGGGGAGGGTAGTGTGAAGGTAGAATTCAAAGCAATCACTCCCTCCAAAAAGTATTCTAGTCTACGGAAAAATCCTCATAACAAGGACATGAAGTATGTACAATACGTGATAAGGTACTCCTAATTGACACTTACTTTCATCTTTAAACAATTATCACATTTGCCAACCTGGAAGCATCTTTTCTACCCTTTCTATAATTGAGATCCAAGCTACTTGGTCCTTATTAGATGATCGTTCTAGTAAACTAAGATATATCGTTGATAGAGCCCAACCGTGCAATTTCACACATATGCTTGGACCTCAATATTCTCCATCTACGAACTTAGATGATCTCACGTTTCCCATAATTTGTTCGCTTTCGCTTCTCGCTTTTTGATTTGAACTCCAGAGACAATGTCATCTTTATGCGCTTTTCTTATAAAAACACCCGCCACATGCTAAGCATGTTTTGGAAACCACATGAAACTTCCTCAATTGTACATTTTTCCCTGTCAATGGAGTGTCTTTCCAGAAAATGGGAAAAAAAGTTTGAAAATGGGAAGGGCCGCATTACTTACCCTAATGCAAGCATCAGTGGTTGCTTCCACAGCTCAAACTTGTGACTTATAGGTCACACAGAGACAACTTGCTCCAAGGCTCCCCTAGCAATGCAATACCCAAAAACGCAATATAAAATAAACAATAACCTTGACATGAGAACCAATACAATGCATATGCAAAATTGTAAATTTGACATGGAACAAAACAATAATTATTATTTTTATGCATGTTATTTTTCTTCGGACATGTATGTCACAATCTGACAGAGAAGAAAATCAGCTTAACAAAGGGGACAAAGAGATACATCATTTACAGTTTGTTCACACTATCCGCTCCACTCAGTGGCGGATCCAGGACTTTTGTTCAGGGGTTTGAAAAATAAAAGTATAAACGTGTAAATAAACCTTTAGAAATGGAAACCTTGAATTCTTTTGGGTTTAAAACCAAACTTTTAGCACATTTTTTAAAGTAAAAAAAAACTTGAAAAACAGAACTGAATTTTTTAAAAAAAATGCTTTCAATGGGATTCGAATCAGTGACATACAACTTAATTTCAGGGGTATTTGCCACTGCGCCATCAATTTCTCTTTGTTATTGAGGGGGTTCAAAATTTATATATCTACAGAAATATAGAAAATTTACCTTATACATACCGTGTAATTTTTTGCCGAGGGAGTTCGGGTGGATACCACGTGGGTCCGCCCCTGGCTCCACTGTCCATACAAATACTAATGTAAAACTAAAATTCCTTTCTTTCTTTTACCAATCAATTCTTAATGATAAACAGAAGTAAATTCAAAAGAAATGGCACCCATGGGGATACCAGTCACATACAAAGAATAGACAAGATCCCAGTTAATTTACGAGAGATATTATATCATAATCTTTTAAGGTTGAGTTGGGCCCAAGATCCATTTGTTAATATTTGGCCCCCATATTAAAATGGTCCAGTACCAGATGTTCCAGCCATGGCCGTGAGGGGGTGTTGAGAGTCCCACATCGGCTAGGGATGGGAGATGTTATCTCCTAATATGGACTTGGACAATCCTCACCCGATGATCTAAATTTTGAGGAGCTTTTGAGGTTAAGTCAAGCCCATGATCCATTTCTTTACACAAGGTAAGTTTGTAGAAGTATGAGATTATACAATGGAGAAGAGGGAGAACATAAAACAGATTACTGGTGTTGTTAGGTATAATGCGGATTGCTTCCTACAACTTAAGATTACTTACAGCTGGGTGCAATTCTCAAAACTTCTGCAGTACAGATTACAGAAACTAACAATAGAGTAGACAAAAACCTAACAAAATGACCAAAGAGATTTATAGGAAGGGGAAATGAAATATGATTAAGGGTAAATTATCTAGCCTCTTTACTGAATCGTTATGTCATTTATGACTCTACCAGCTAATGTGACGGAAAAATTGGAGAACTTCTATTGGGTGAAAGAGGAGGCAAAGAAATACCATCTCATAAACTGGAATGTAGTAAAATCGCTCATAAAGGGGCTGGGGTTCATAGTACAAAGGTTTGCAAGAGTGCCTTATCGAACAAATGGATTTGGAGATTTTGCTTGGAGGACTAATAAGTCTTTATGGAGAATATCATCATTGACATGATTGGGGCACAACAAAGAAGCTGGAGGAAACCAGATAACCGGACCATATGGAGTAGCCTTTTGTGGAGAAGCATCATGAAAATGTGGGATAATAGTTACAGACATGTCTAGTTTAAAGAAGGAGATGACACTAGAGTCAGCTTTTGGAGAGAGAGGTTCTGCGGAGATATCTCCTTATGCAATGTATTCCCTGCCATACTTGGTATTTCTTGCCAGAAGAAGCAACCAATATATGGTCCACATGCAGGGAGTAGGAAGGAAGAGTTCTGTGGAACCACAAAACTCGGAAGAAATTTAAAGGGTTTGAGATGGAAGAACTTCACAACTTACTTGGGTTCCTCTACAAATAAAATATCTTGATTATAAACAACTCAATCCAAAATGATAAGAATAAAGATTGATCTGAATGATCATCCATCCAACATTACTAAGACAGACTTCTCTTACCTCTCAGCGTGGATTCCAAAAATACCAAGCACATCAGCTTCTTTGCATTAGCATGCTAAGCTATCGCGAGGCAGAAACTTGAGAAAAAGAAAAAGATATATACACTAGCTGGAATTTCATGAGTATGGGGTTAGCAGTCTATTGGAAACAACCTCTCTACCTCCTGAGGTAGGGGTAAGGTCTGTGTACAGCCCACCCTCCCTACCCTACACAGACCCCACTTGTGGGATTACACTGGGTATGTCGCTCTTGGGGGTAGGCAAAGGTTGTTAATCATCTAGTACAATTCCAAATGAGATGTATAGTGTGGTACATCCCGTATACAGGAATTTTAATATTATATTGATAAAACTAAGTTTATCAAAACAATAAGATGGAGTAAAGCGCATTGAGGGAGGCTGATACAGTCAACGGTGGACCATGACCAACAAAACATAAAGCAATATAGAGGCTAAGGAAGTTCTCAACTGGGGTGTCAAACAATCATAAGTCCCTGCTGCCTCAAATACCAAGACAAACAAATAAGAACACATTAATAAAAGCGAGGAGGGCCGGGCTGACATCAACATCTATATCCTTATCCATTCTTCTTTTTCTAGACACAAGGAATTCATTAAGAGGAAAACGTTCAAGCATCAGAATAATATAGTATGTTACAGTAAAACAACCCAAACAGGGATCCTACAAGATTCATGCTCTTTTAACCCACATCCAATCAAATAAAATCTTGATCACATGTCAGTTATCACCAAAAAAGAAAATTCCATTTAAAATCACATAACCTTTACCATCAGCAGTATCCAGTAATTCCAGGGTGAGGTCAATATATAAGAAGGAACTTTAAATTCAAAACCATATCAATTAATTAAACTCTGAGAATGAGAACTCACAAGTCCAAATATATTGGATTGAATAACAAATGCTAAATTACATGGACTTAAGTTACCTATATGCCAACATTTCAAGATCTTCTAACATGCAAAGTTTTTTTGACAAAGACAATACAAAATCAACAGAAACTTTCACAGGCATCTGAACAAACAGGCAGGAAACGAAAGCGTAACCCAATACCGTAACATCACAAGAAGAGATTCTTGCTGATAGACTCCAGTCAACATTTTCCCCTGAAGGTGCTTGTATGAAACTAGCTTCTACAGCATTCACCTTCTGCTCACTAACCACACTCTGCAAACAAATACTTCCGCTATTCACCAACGGATTTTGTACTCACGGAATTTATCATTATTAACTTATTTTAGCAGAAAAAAGAGCAATTACATTGAAATATTTACTGCTGGTGCATTCCTGTGATGCCATGTGCTAAATTATGAGGATTTGTTTGCTTCATTTTCTTGTGTGTTTTTGTGCTGTTCCACAGAATTATATCATATAATTTCAGTAATAGAATTAACACAAGGTCACTTCCTCATCTGGTTGGTAACTAAGTAATTTATGGATTTCTTGCCATTCCTCCCGAGTCAATTGGTCCTCCAGTGTATTAGCTTCTTCAGAAGTGTCCTCCGCAGACACATCTGCAGTATCAATATGTTCTATGAAGCTTGGCTACATGACATCTAGATTTGCCCTCAATGCTTTCTGGACTATTTTCCTAAATTAGGTCTTCATTAGTATGGTATCCGGATATGTCATCAATGATCATACATCACAGTTTCAAAACTATCTCCATTAGTAGTAGGGCATTTCTAGCATGGAGTGAATACTATGGGCCTTAAAAGTTATTATGAAAAGATCATGGATAGTGAAATGTTTTCTCACGCATGGCCTAAGAAAAAATAAAACTAAAATGTGGCAACAAGGATTCGAACTTGGGCTGGCTGGGAAAATTGAACCCTTTTCACCACTCTGCCAAGGGTCACACTTGTGTTAGTGAGTTCAAAAGTTAATATATACATATAAAATTTTAAAAACTGATCAAATATATATATATATATATATATATATATATATACGGTGTTATTTTTCAATGAAGTGGGTTCATATGAACCCACTTGACCCTCTGTAGGTCCGCCCCTGATCACTCTCTATTCTTCAAATTTGGAGAACTACTATTTACACTCTCTATTTCACTTTTTCATTATTTTATTATTATTTGTATTACTTTATAATTAACATATTATTTTACATATAATGTCATTAATTAAATATCTAATATTCATCATTCTTCTTAAATGTAATAAAATATTTTAAAAAATATATTATTTAATATATACTACTTTAATCTCGAATTAATAGTATTTTAATTTTTTCTAATTTTCGTCAATAATATAATTTGATTTTATTATTAAGTTTCACTGTAAAGAATATACAAAATAAAATGATAAGATGAAAAAATTAATTTTGAAAATTTAGGACAAAAATGCTCATTTTGAACGTCGTAATGCATTAATAGATCATTTATGGAAGCAACATAATAATTTTTAAAATTGTGTGTTTATGTAATGTTTATGTAATTGTATTTCACTTTTATTATTTGTCCATTAATTTGTATATTACATTATATTTTCTTGCAATTTATGTTATTTAAAAATTTAGAATAAAATATAATTTTATATTAAATAAAAATTTAAAAAAATAAAATTTTATATCACATTAAAATTATATAAGTAGTTATTTGGGAAAAATAAATAAAAGATTTATATTATGAAATAAGAAAATAAGAATGAAATAGAAATAATAATATAATATTGAGGAGAGAAAAAAAGATTCATTTTTAGAGAGTAAAATAGATAATTGGGTTGGAGTTAGTTATCTGAAAAACTAGAAAACTTTATATTTGGAGAGTAAAATAGAGTGCAGGGTTGGAGATGCCCTAAGGAGCTACTCTATGATGTTTCTAGCTTGGATTGGTTGCTTAATTGTGTCTTTCCATAGATGAAAAGACAAACGACGATTACCCATGTTCATTAATGATAAGACAAGTTAAGATTAATGACTATTCCGTGGGATTTATGCTTAGCACCGAGAGGATATTGAAATGGAAGCTCTCTCGTAGTTAGAGGTCAGGTTTCCAGTAGCAATCTCCTTATCCCATACCTATGTGCCACCATAGGATGATTATCTTAGATAGACATTAGCTAGTGGATCCACTTAAGCTACAAGTTTATGGTTCTTACCTGTGCAAGTAATGACATCTCTTTTCGGTGAGAGATAGACACCAGATTCCATGTTATAGCTCACATGGTCTATGTCGGTTAATGGAAACTTCCCACAATAATTAACTAAGGTTACTTCAAAAAGTATCTTCCATGTGTTTAAAGATGAGTTAACTTGCATTGACCAAAGTCATGATTTGTGTTTTCTAACTCTTTTATCTTATGGTTTAATTTGGTCATTGCATGTCATAAAAAGTCCTTTTAAGCATGATTTCATAACTCTTATGCATTGCCATCATACTTGGTACATTCTTTGTACTAACACATACTCTTGCCTACATTGTTTCACTAATGTAGGGTCTGACGCTCTTATTCGCGTCCTCGTGGCTAGTGATCACCTCAGTAGCTGTGATGAGTCCTCATGTTCCGAGGACCGAACCCTTTATTTCTTATTGTCTTTACTTTAAGATGTTGTATGTGATGTGTGGGATACATCCCAATCACTCTTTGATGTAATATATGACTTTGAGACTATGCTAGACTTCCGTTACATTTTGTTAAACTCTTTGATATAAACTGTCTTTTAAACTTTATTATCTTGTATGATGTATGCTAACTGGCTTGTGTAGGGCCTTTTGGGGTCCTATGCGTCATGTCACGTCCAAGGGTACTTTGGATCGCGACACTTAGACTCTTTTTTATACACTATTTTTACATTCATGTATATTAACATAATTTTTAACAACATTTATAATAACATTCACAACCTTAATTATTCGTTTTTTTTTATGATAATATATTTCTCTATTAAAATTTACATTTTATAAATACAATTTTTATTTATGAATATATTATAAGTTGAATTTATTTGCCTAATTCTTATGTTTATTTATATTTTGATTTCTCTTAAAATGTTCACTCCACTACTAAATTACATATTTTTAATTAAATAGTTTATTACTCACTTAAAAATTATATTTTATATATCAATTAAAATGTAGATAAC
>JAJONZ010017400.1:0-22708 GCA_029582445.1 Solanum paucissectum
AAATTTAGGTTTTTTGTCTGTTACTTGCTTGAAAATAGAGGTTATGGGTTGGATCTATTTTCCCTATTTTTGCATTGAAAGAGAGAATAGAGTAAGGTATTGAGTGTTTAGATTGGCAATTAGATGAGATCGAAAGGAGATTATAAGCATAAATGCTTTGAGATTGTAAGATGATTAGCATCAATGAATATGACTTAGCCTATTCATGAATATTCGTCACTATAGAGCAACACAATTACCCCTATGTTACATTGATTTCCAATCCCTGCACCCCTAGATTGGTTGTTTATTCTTGAATTGATTCAAATCTTAGTTTAATTGTGAAATTTGATAACCAAAGCATTTTATTAAATTGATTTAATTATCCACCAACTTGTTCTTACTAGTAAAAATGATAAATTTTATACTACAAATTTCTTGATAGGAATTCTCCATATATACTATTCTCTGTGGGATTTGACCTCGACTCTTCGTTGGGTTTTTTATTGACTATGACTGTTGTCCCTTTTAATTAATTTTAAGGAGAACATTTGAGTGTTACGAATGTCGTCTCAAAGTGAGTCCATTCTGAGAATACCCAAAGCTAAATTAGTGGGTTGTTTAATCGATAAGATTGAGATCAATATTAGGTCAATCACTGTCGAGGAGAAGTTTATGAGGGCTCGGCAAGAGCTGACATCTATCCCGTTCCCAGTTCTTATCACTCAACTATTCAAAAGAGCATGAGTTCCTTTCAAGATGACTAATGTGAGGATCATGTCGGCCTCCTCCAATGACATCCAGAGGATTGAGACTGAGTATTTGAGGGATGATATGGCTTGGAGGAAGCTGACACCACCAGACACAACACCTATGGTTTATCTCACCACACTAGTAGTTGAGCCGAGCACACCTGCTCATTTTGTGGAGCAGACATGTATTTTTTCTAATGTGCCTCCTGCTCTTGTTGTTGTTAGTACTTTTGTATCTTCTATTGCAGATACTGCTCTCAGGCCTTCCCTAACTCCTATCCTCTGTCACCCATTTACCTAGATGATGATTTATCACATGGGCCGCCTTACCCAGTCGGCAGATGTTAGAGTCACCCGGGTTGAGACAGACATGCCTAAGATCATTGATCGGGCTATTGAGAAAGCCTTAGATCCTCTGAGAGAGAGAGAGAGAGAGAGAGAGAGAGTGAGTAGGTGTGAGGGGTAGACTTGAGGACCAGGAGAAGGCAAACGATAGTTCTAATACACTAGACACCATGAGGGGGGAACTTGCTACCTTGCGAGTAGAGGTAACTAGTTACAGTCCATGGATATATCCATTCTATGGGTATAAATTCTATTATCAGATGCACCTCCTCCATGCCATAGATGCCTATTACTAATCTTTTTCCCAGTGAGTAGCCTGAGCCAGCTGCGAGTGTTGATATTAATGATGATGATGTTGAGAGGGCCAAGGATAAGTTGGTCAAGGAAAAAATGAGGTTGATATGAGGAGTGAGGATCATGGGATTGCTCAGACCTTGACTGAGATTCATGAGACCAAGGAAGTCATTCTTCAGGCGATCCTAGAGTGATCCCTTCGGGATAATTCAGCAGTCTGCACTAGTGGAGTCACTTCAGACTCCCCCATCCCTCCGGCTGTTGAGGCGTGCATTGATTCCCCAGTTGATTCTTCTCTACTTCCTCTAGAGATCCTATTGTTGGGCATTGATACCCCTCTTGGGGCTGCCCCACCTGAGTTTTTGGATGAGAGTGCTCCACAGGCATAGCCTGTCGGTGGGACCATTTTATCTCAGCCGCCCATACTATTATTTTTATTACATTAAGGCCACTGCTTTATTTTTTTTGGTGGGGTGAGATCCTTTGAGCCAATATTCCCCCTTTTTATTGTATTTTGTTATTATCAGTTTTGGATATTTGTAGTACTTTACTTTTGTGTATATTATAGTGCTCTTTTGGTTGAAATTTGTCTCTTGTATCTATTTCGTTGTCTCTTGATTTTGCAACCTATTTGGCAACCCCCCATGAGTTTTGAAAATTATGAAATGTCTGAAATTTTCATTGATAACAATTTGTGGATCGATTGTGTTCAATATCAATGTATTTAATAGTACTCATGATGAGCATGGTGTAGTGTGTTGGTTTTGTGAGAATGATATAAACGTGCTTGCACTTTTGAGCGATCTCTTTGAATCTATTATTGACTAGCTATGTTTTGATGAGAGACTTGCAATGAACATCGCATGTATGCTTTTGATATTTTTGGGATGTGCTAAATGAGTGTATTTTGAATTACCATGTGTGGTGAGGTCTTACTTGAATGCATGTATGTGGAGTCGTAGAATTTGCCTTATTAGTCCAATTGTTTGAATCTTAGTGAATGTGAGACATAATCTTGGGCAACAATTCAGAGAGGGAACCCAAATGACTATAATCTTTTGTGACTACCTTGTGAGCGTGTGAATCCATTTTTGCACTATTTAAGCCTAACCCATTTGTTAGCAAAACCAAAAGAAATCCTCTTAAACCAAATTGTCCCTACCTTCTCACCAAAAATCCTTCTTGAAGTATCTTTATGTTTGAATGGCCAACTTAGGAAAATATCCTATGTTGGGGTGTGTGAAAAGGAATGAGGAATTAAAGCCAAGTAAAGGGAAAAGAAAGATCAAATGACACTCAACTTTGGAGTTTGTTACAAAAAGAAGGAACCCCTCCTTATAAAAAAAAAGAGAGTCGTTGTAATGAAAATGAAAAAGAAGTGAATGAAATAAAGGGAATTGCAGATATATTGAGTAAAAAGTCAACATTTGAGTTCTCAAATGAAAAAGAATGAAAAGAATTTGTGAAGAGGTCAATATAATTGCAACAGTGCATTGAAAAGGTAAAGTCATGAAGCCAAATTGATCATACCTTAACCCTCAACCCCACTACAAGCTAAAAAGACCCTTGAGATCTTGGACGAACTAGGTTGTGTGATGATTGGAAAATATTGGCAATCGTATGGGACAGAGTTGGCATGTGTTTGTCTTTTAAGAGAGTGACAATGGCATTGATTCCTTGTATCTTTGTTGATTTGCTTTGTGGGAGAATGAGTTCGTTCTTGATGTGAGGTCACTTGAATTCATTTATTGAAACATGATATTGCAGTAGACAAGAAGCCAAAGTGTGATTGAACTTGTGTTGAGACCGGCTAGTCATCATTTGAAGCCTTTTGATTATGATTGAGTGTAGCATATTGTTGAGAGTAGCTATGGGGTCTGGTGTTGATTTAATGTAGTGTATATTGTTGATTGAATAACGCTATCAAAGACACTTCATCCAATTCTAAGTGTCAACGATCGTTAGTCAGTATATAACCCAACTAAATGAGTTCGGGTCGAATCCCACAGGGAGTGGTACGTGTTTAAGATTCAAGAGTAAAGTGTGAATATGTTCAAATCAGCCATAGGAATAGACATTTATGAATAAAAACATAATTCAAATCAGGGTGTGACACGAATGTCAAATCAGGGGTTTTTGGTTTTAATTATCAACTACAGCAACAACAAATAATACGAAATAACAATTATGAGACGGGTTCTTGGGATGTGATGCGATTATAGGCTAATGTAGACAAATGAGTAATTGAGACTGTTAGAAAATAGCTGTAAATTAGTGAATAAGCTAGACTATAGAAGAGGTAAGCTTTCTCTTGAACAATTTACACCGAATCAAGTCGATTTCTCTCGAACCTCGACAATCATGCAAAATACGAACAACCTACGCTTTAGTCCATTCACTCTCTCGAGATGAATGTGTGGAAAGGGGTTTAGGATTCACTCTCTCGAGCTGAGCCCATGACAACCCAATACCCACAGACCATCAATCAACAATTTTGGTTTTAAAACCTCTCTCTTGAGCAAGCCAAAAACACAAAGGTAGAACTGCATTTGCAACTACAATTCTTAAATTTAACCATAATTAATGATTGAAATCACTTCTAAACAACATTTAAACTAACAATTAGCAATACCCATAAACTAAATAATCTCATAATAACATAATCACACCCCAAGAATTGGGCTTTTAGCTAAACATCATAAAAAGATAAAAATCGTTACCAAATTGAGTTTCCATCAACTAGTAAGATTGATTTCTTCTTTACAAAGGTCCAAATTGAAGAATCTCAAAGACTCACTTCCAATTTCTCAAAAGTAAAAAACATCAATTCTTCAAAGCTAAGGAAAACTTGTCTCAATACTCAGAATTATATATTTCTCAACTGAAAATTCAATGTAATGAAAATATGATACTAATCTCATACTAAACTAGATGTTCAAAAATGTATTTATAGTCGCCAAAAATATGCTATGCAGAGCCATTCGGCACAGTAAGTCGGGCTCGCCGATCCACTCGGTGATGCGCCCTTTAGTCTATTTCATCGCCTTTTTGTCTTGGCCTTCAGCATCGTCAAGGTCTGTAACATTTGGGCGATACAATCATGCATCGCAGAACCACTCGACGATCCGCCAACTGCTTCTTTCTCTCACCGACTTGATTTTCTCCTTCAGAGCTTGGCACACTAGAACTTTAGGCGGTCAAGAAGCCCTTTGGCAACTCGCCAGGTAGACTTGGCGATCACCAGGCTTCCTTTTCTTCACTCTTTCATCTTACTTCGTTCCTTTTTGCAAATTGGTTTCCTTGCATTGTTCCTCAATCCATATACCTGGAAATCAAGGGGTTTACATCAGTTAATTGCATAAAACAAGCATTTGAGGACACTAAATCATTATAAATAAAGCCCTAAATCAGTCTAAATCTCGGACTCATCAACACCCCCAACTTAAACTTTTGTTTGTCCTCAAGTAAAACTAAAGTTCAACAGTTCAAAAAGGATGTCTCAAACAGTGCTACACAAGACTCAATCATGAATGCACACAACAAGACTCAACTTACTTATGCAAGGATCAATTGTGCGCTCAAAGATTCAAGTTGTGACTCACCATTATCAAAGATTCTCAAGTTCACTATACTTGCTTCAAATGCAAGTTCAAGCTCAACGAAGGTACTCAAATGCCCTCACACAAATATGATTCCATATTCACACACAATTGTTCAACAATTTATAACTCCGGAATCACAAACAACTCTCACACTCACAAAGATGAACACATGCATGACACCACTCATAGGTTTGCCCTTATTTTCTAATCAACACTTGTTTCAGCTCACTCAAGATCAAAAAGGTCTTTTCAAGGCTTGTAATGGGGCTTAGTGTAAATGTATGGTCATTTAGGCTCAGTGGCTATTATGCTCATGAAATGTGGTATGAACAACACTTCCTTTCCTTTTCTTCATCATTCTCATTCATGCTCACAATTTACCCCATTATTCATTTTCCATGGAATACCGGACACCCCATTTGTTTTGCAACTTTCACAACTTTATTCCACAACTTTTTCATTCTCTTTCTTTTTCATTTTTTTTTCTTTTCTTTTTCTCTCTTTTATTTTGTATGGAGGGGTTCCATCTTTCTCAAAACCATGTGTCAAGGGGGACTTCTTTGCACTTTTTGATTTACCTTCTCTTTTCACCACACACCCAACTTAGGTTTTTGGCCTAAGTTGGATATTCAAACAAACCACACTTCATGAGGATTATGGGTGAAGGGATAAAGAGAGGTCTCATTTGCATCAAGTTTCTTCCAAGAAAAGCCTAAGGCTTAAAGCGTGTTCAAGCAACGTTTACACACTCACAAGGTAGGCCACAAAAGCGGTATAATGTCAAATTGTTTCACTCTTTAAAATTTGTTGCCTAAGATTATTTCAAGAGCTTTCATCACTTAGTCAACGGGACCAACAGGGCAAATTCTAGGTGTCATCACACAAGGTTCACGGTAAGCTCATCACATAAGGCATTGACACCAATGTCAAACAAGACTCCACACTTTTGCTAGTGTGCAATATTCATCACAAGAGACTCAATTTGATAATCGACTAGTCACAACGAGATGCAAAAAGTTCGCATATTGCCAATGCAACTTCATTTGTCCTCATGGTAGCCGTACATTCATGTTTGTTCGATTAAGAGCACTATTCAAGTCATCGGTATTGAGGATAACCAATACTCAAATTTGCACAAGAAAAGCCATAATTAAATACACAAGAGGTTACAAATTTTTTCAAAAGGATTCAAAAACCATTTGCAACTAGAACAAGGAGCCACACGCTCATATATCCACAACACAGTGCCAAAACACAATAGATAGCACAAAACCCAATATATACAAAAAAGTATCATCAACACAAGAGGTAGGTATGGAAATACCTCACCCCACCACAAACAAAAAGCAATTTGTCCTCAAATGCAATAAAGTACTAAAAATCAATAAAATAAAACATAGAGGGAGGTAAAGAGGGATCCTATCTACACAGTCGCTCCATTTGTCGGGGAATCAGTGCCCGGTGCAAAACTCTAAACTTGGGCATCAGTGCCCAAAGTTACATTAACAGTACCAGCTTGTCATGACCCAGTGGTACCCCGTAGAAGTAACACGGCGTACTCGACCACGAAGGGGTCAAACAAATGCCCATTGCATCATAACATAGGTAATAGAATTGAAAATACAGAACAATTTAAAACTTTTACAATCGAGTCATATTTCATAAAAGCAACAAGTGGAAGTCTTTCTATACTCTTTGTCTCAAACCATCTAATACAACTTTAGAATAAACTCTTGGGACACAGCCCATACAATAGTGTCAACATAAAGAAATGACATAAAGGTAACGTGGATGTTGTCCTCGAAGCTATGAGGACTCACCAAGATCTTCAACTCTTCTAGATCCTTGAAACCTAGCCTCCAAAGCAACTCAAGCCTCCAACCCAACATTTGGTTAGAATGTAGGCAATATGCATTAGTACAAAATGTACAAAGTATGAAAGATAACACAACATCATAAGAGCATCTCGAATGGTTAGTCAACATAAGACATAAGCATAAGAAATGATAACATAGTCATGGTATAATCATTATAGTCATAGCATGGTCTCCAACGTGAGCATCATATAAACATAAGTCAACATAAGACATAATTAATGAGAATAGGAAATAAGTTATAATTGTATCAACATAATTGACACTTGGTCATCCATACCATAATAGAACCATTCTCAAGTAACTTCAAAAGCATACAAGTGCAAGGGAAGAATAGCATCACATAGTACCACCCAAGCCAAGTATCCCTTTTTAGTCATCTTAATCATAGTCCATGCGCATGGTTAATTCATAAGTATTTCTACAATAAAGATACTATACTTCTAAGGAACATCAAGACATACTTGTGCAATCATATCTGGGAAGGCAACAATGGCAACAACCCAAGCTAAGTCATACTACATAAGAGAACCCTTCACAACTAGCCTCAAGTCATACTTGTGCCATGTATGGATATCATCCCATAATACTACCCACACTAAGTACTTCTTTAGACTACTATGAATGTTTACTAGTTGGGGGACTAATCCCTCTAGTCTATTTACCTCTTCAAGGCTACCAAGGAATAACCCCCTAATAGGCTAGACCATGCTATAATCTTACTAACATGACTAGGTTAAGCTAAGCTAACTACCTTGGAAGAAACACTCACATGCAAGTCCAAGCTACTCTAGGAAAGGTACAAGTGTCCTATCCCAGCTACAATGAAATAGTCCTAAACCAACTAAGTCATGCTACCCTTAGAAGTGTACTAGATTACAAATGCAAGCTATCCATAGGTGAGTATGATTCTCAACCCTAAGTTATCCTATGGAGAGTGTGAGTCCTCAATCCCAACCTACTATGACTAACCTAACTCAAGCTATCCTTGAAATGCATCTTATAATACAAGTCAAGCTACCCTTAGGAGAGTATGGATCCTCAATCCTAAGCAACCCTTAAGAGAGTATCAGTCCTCTATCCCAAAGCTACCATGAAATGGTGTTGGACAAACCAAGTCAATCTACAATTAAATGCATCCTAATAATGTTACTTCAAGCTACCCATAGGAGAGTATAAATCCTCAATCCTAGGATACCATGATTACTACTAACTCATGCTACCATGACATGCATTCTACAATGCTAAGTTAAGCTATCTCTTAGGATAGTATATATCCTCCATCCCAAGCTATCAACCTTGGTCTTATCCTGCTAAGCCAAGCTATACATGAAGGAAACACAAGCCTCAACTTCAAGCTATCCTATCTTGGTTTTGTCTTGCCAAGTCAAGCTACACATGAAGGGATCATTTATCAAAACTTCAAGCTATTCTAGTATAACATTCTTTGATTCATTTTAGGTTAATAAGTCAACCTAGAATTCTTCTATGTGAGAGAACTTGATTCTCCTAGCTTATTCATGTCTAACTGTATAAGAGAAAGAGAATACACCACAAGATCACATCATATTGATTTCACCCCCAAAGCCCTAAGAATGATGGATACAAGCCCTACTTTCAAGATTAACTTCATTCTATCATGATCCATGTATAAACTACAAGCTATTTATATCACATTGTTCATTAGAAGGTGATTCTAGTCATACTTGATCATAAAGGTTCAATTCTAACTTAACAAGTCAAGATCATTCCTATTTAAGTAAGTTTAGTTCAATTCATGATTAGAGGATCCTAACTATGATCAATTAGTATTCAAGACATTGAAATAGAAAGATCACTTTAGAACCTTCAATTTTGCCTCTAATGGCATAAACCCACATAGATCACATTCATCAAATTAGATTAGGGTTAATCATAGAAATCATATGAAATCATCATAATATAATAAAACTAAGGTAATTTAATCATAATTGGGTGATATCCACTAGAATGGAATCACATCCAAGCCCTACCCACAATGTAAGAACAACCCTAGCTAGAATGGGGTTTTTGATACACGATTGGAGGATTACTATGGGGGATCTATGGGTGGAAGAACCCATAGATGAACCCATAGATGAATAAGATTCACATACCTTCAATTAAATCCCTAAACAAAGCTTGAATAAATGGGGAAAATCTCCCTAAGTTGCTGCCTTCTTATTCTTCTTCTTCCTCTTCCTTCTTCCTCTTCCTCTTATTCTTCTTCTTCTTCTTCTTCTTCTTCTTCCTCTTCTTCCTCTTCTTCCTCTTCTTCCTCTTCTTCCTCCTCTTCTTCCTCCTCTTCCTCCTCTTCCTCCTCTTCCTCCTCTTCTTCCTCCTCTTCTTCTTCCTCTTCTTCCTCTTCCTCTTCCTCTTCCTCCTGTTCCTGTTCTTCCTGTTCCTGTTCTTCCGCTTCCTCTTCTTTCTCTTCTTCTTCCACTTATTCTTCCTCTTCCTCCTTCTTCCTCCTCTTCTTCCTCTTCCTCTTCTTTTTCTTCGTCTTCTTCCTCTTCTTCTTCTTCCTCTTCTTCTTCTTCTTCTTCTTCTTCTTCTTCTTTTTCTTCTTCTTCTTATTCTTCTTCTTCCTCCTCCTCGTCTTCTTCCTCCTCCTCCTCCTCCTCCTCCTCCTCCTCTTCCTCCTCTTCCTACTCTTCCTCTTCTTCCTCCTCTTCCTCTTTTTCTTATTCTTCCTCCTCTTCCTCTTCTTCTTCTTCTTCTATTCTAGAGAGATTATTTTTGGAGATAGTTTTTGGGTCTTTAGATGAATGAGTTAAAGTGATTAGTTTAGGGTATATTAAATATTTATAGGAGGTTAATTAACTAAATAAACACCCCTCCTAACCCCTAAACTAATTACTAAACTAACCCTTAACTCCTCACTTAAAACTAAAAGCTAAAAAACTGGTAGCATTCACGCCCTGCCATCCACGGACCATGGATAAGAGTACTGTTCATGGTTTGAACCTGAGGCTCATATTTTGCAGGGTGTTGTAGGCCCTGACCTACGCCCATGAACTACGGGCGTAGGTTGATCTAAGGGGCGTGAATTGAGGTCGTGAACCAAGCTGTTTTGACAGCTTTTTGGGCAGTGTTGGGGTCCTCCTCAAGGACCTCTTGGGTGGTCCTTGGGGAGTCATACCCGGATGTTTATCCCCTAAACATGTCATTCTAAGTATGGGAACCTCTTTTACAAGTTTTAACCCTCATATGACACTCCAAACCTCACACCACAGGATCTAGAACTCACTAGTTCAACTAACTAATTTACGGGGTGTTACATTATCCCCCACTTGGAAACATTCGTCCTCGAATGACACTTTAAACACTTCATAAAGTATAAAATCTAACTTAGCAGCCCATTATGCATGAATTACATCTAATGCACATAATCAAGGAAGAAAATCAATCCCACAAAGTAGGCATGCTCATAATCAACTCATGAAGTCTATATGCAATCCTATTCAAAGCACCACCTCATGAGACAACTAATGCATGTAAATCATTTCTACCAAGACCTAAGCAATTTCATGAACATGCATATAAGGAAATCATGGAAACACATAAGGCACATAATAACCCCACTATATAGGCACACTATCCCCCACTTGGGAGTAAGCCTACACAAACTTTTCTAAACATCCTGCATACTAAAAATAACTTCAAAATCCAACATAACAAGTCATAAAAGACAAGAAATCTGGAAATTTTACAAAAGCATGAAACACATACCGGAAAGGGACATGAGGAGATGAATCTTGATCTTCTCCAGATTAGAGAGCACAAAACCTATTCTTCTTTGAGGCTCCACATTCTCACTACTAGAGGCAACTTTCTTGCCTTCTCTTGTTGTAACTTTAGCTTTAGGGCAATCTTTCATCATGTGGCCACTCTCACCACAAATAAAGCAACCCTCTCTACAGGCAAGACACCTACCCTCATGCCTCTTACCACACCTAGCACAAGAGGGCCATAGGGACTCATTACTCATCCCGTGTGGCCTAGGGGTAGACACCCTTTCATCCTTATGCTTAGGATCATTAGAAAAGCCTTGTCCGCAAAACTTTTGTCGATTTATAGAATGACCATGTCCATCGGACCCATCATGAAAAGACTTATCACCTTCCAACCTAGACCTCTTCTTTTCTCTAGCTCTATCCTTCTTGAGTTTTGACTCTTATATTTGTTGGACAAACACCATCAACCTTGAGATATCCATGTTGTCATGGAGCATTGCCGCACGACTCTCTTATTTTACTAACTCGGACACCCCCGTCATGAACCTATTCATCCAATCCCTTGGACTAGCTACCAAGCTTAGAGCATATTTAGACAAAAGGGTGAATTTCAAAGAGTATTCCTTAACACTCATACTACCTTGCCTAAAGGTTGATGAATTCTCCCAATTTGGCTTCCCTCAACTCCCGGGCAAAGAACCTATCTAGAAATTCTGACTTAAAAGTTTCCCACTTTCTAAGGCCCGCTCCTATCGGCCTACTATCTTTCCATTGCTCATACCAAATTTGGGCAACGTCCTTCAATTGATAGGCGGCTAGTTCTGCTTTCTCAATAGAGGACACCCCCATGATTGCTAGCACCTTATAAACCTACTCTATGAACCCATTTGGATCTTCTTCCACCTTGGAGCCATAGAACTCCAGAGGGTTCATTCTCAAAACCTCTCTAACCCTAAAAGCACCCATTCCTCCTACATAATTTTCCAGAGCCACCACCTCTCTATTGGCTTGCACTGTCAAGACTTGAGCCAATAGTTGCATAGAAGTCCTAAACTATTCAAGAGTGGCATTCCCAATTAGAGGGTCATTTGGAGCTTGAGGAGGAACTTAATTTGGAGCTTCAGGAGGAATCTCTTGATCCCCATTGTCTTCTCCTTCTCTCCTAGTATTCGCCCTTGCATTAGCCATACCCTGAAAAACAACGGGAACGGATTAGAAGAAGGGCCTACTAAAGCCAAACTCTATGGCATGACTAAGAGAATGAAGAAGTGAAGTTTCCTAAGCATCCAATAGCCTCCTATTCATAAAATGTGTCGCGACTCACACCCATGAATAAGACTCTACTTAGACGTGGTTTGAGACAATCCTAAAATTTATCCCAAAATCTTATGCTCTGACACCAAGTTTGTCACGACCCAGGGGTACCCCCTAGACGTAACACGGCATACTCGACCCCCAAGGGGTCTAATACAAGCCCTTTGCATCATAACATAGGTAATAGAATTGAAAATACGAAACAATTTAAAACTTTTACAATCGAGTCATATTTCATAACAAAAACAAGCGGAAGTCTTTCTATACTCTTTGTCTCAAACCATCTAATACAACTTTAGAATAAACTCTTTGGACACAGCCCATACAATAGTCTCAACATAAAGAAATGGCATAAAGGGTAATTGGATGTTGTCCTCAAAGATATGAGGACTCACCAAGATCTTCAACTCTTGTAGATCCTTGACACCTAGCCTCCAAAGCAACTCAAGTTTCCAACCCTACATTTGGTTAGAATGTAGGCAATATGCGTTAGAACAAAATGTACCAAGTATGAAAGCTAGCACAACATCATAAGAGCATCTCAAATGGTTAGTCAACATAAGACATAAGCATAAGAGACAATAACATAGTCATGGCATAATCATTATAGTCATAACATGGTCTCCAACGTGAGCATCATATAAACATAAGTCAACATAAGACATAGTTAATGAGAAAAGGAGATAAGTCATAATTGTATCAACATAATTGACCCTTGGTCATCCATACCATAATAGAAACATTCTAAAGTAAATTCAAAAGAATACAAGTGCAAGGGAAGAATAGCATCCCATAGTACCACCCAAGCCAAGTATCCCTTTTTAGTCATCTTAATCATAGTCTATGTGCATGGTTAAGTCATAAGTCTTTCTACCATAAGGGTACTATACTTCTAAGGGACATCAAGACATACTTGTGCAATGCGTGAAAGGCATCCCATACTACCCTTCACACTAAGCATAGCCTTGAAATCATCTTAGTCATATTCACCCCCCCTTTGGTCTTACTAAAATCTTACTTTATATAGACAAGGGAGCTACCACCTTAGTCAACCATATCTTGGAAGGAAACTATGGAAACAACCCAAGCTAAGTCATACTACATAAGATAACCCTTCACAACTAGACTCAAGTCATACTTGTGCCATGTATGGATAGCATCCCATAATACTACCCACACTAAGTACTTCTTTAGGCTACCATGAATGTTCACTAGTTGGGGGACTAATCCCTCTAGTCTATTTACCTATTCAAGGCTACCAAGGAATAACCCCCTAATAGTCTAGACCATGCTATCATCTTACTAACATGACTAGGTTAAGCTATGCTAACTACCTTGGAAGACACACTAACATGCAAGTCCAAGCTAGTCTAGGAAAGGTACAAGTGTCCTATCCTAGCTACCATGAAATAGTCCTAAACAAACTAAGTCATGCTACCCTAACAAGTGTACTAGATTACAAATGCAATCTATCCATAGGGGAGTATGATTCTCAACCCTAAGCTATCCTTAGGAGAGAATGAGTCCTCAATCCAAAGCTACCATGACTAACCTAACTCAAGCTATCCTTGAAATGCATCTTACAATGCAAGTCAAGCTACCCTTAGGAGAGTATGGATCATCAATCCTAAGCTACCCTTAGGAGAGTATAAGTCGTCTATCGCAAAGCTACCATGAAATGGTCTTGGTCAAACCAAGTAAAGATACCATGAAATGCATCATAATAGTGCTAGTTCAAGCTACCCAAAGGAGAGTATAAATCCTCAATCCTAGGCTACCATGACTACTACTAACTCATGCTACCATGACATTCATTCTACAATGCTAAGTCAAGCTATCCCTTAGGAGAGTATAGATCCTCCATCCCAAGCTATCAACCTTGATCTTATCCTCCTAAGCGAAGCTAAACATGAAGGAAACACAAACCTCAACTTCAAGCTATCCTATCTTGGTTTTGTCTTGCCAAGTCAAGCTACACATGAAGGAATCAGATAGCACAATTTCAAGCTATTCTAGTCTAACATGTTTTGATACATTTTAGGTTATTTAGTCAACATATAATCCTTCTATGTGAGAGAACTTGATTCTCCTAGCTTAGTCATGTCTAACTGTATAAGAGAAAGAGAATACAACACAAGATCACATCATATTGACTTCACCCCCAAAACCCTAACAATGATGGATACAATCCATACTTTCAAACTTAACTTCATTCTATCATGATCCATGTCTAAATTACAGGCTATTCATATCACATTGTTCATTATGAGGTGATTCTAGTCATACTTGATCATAAAGGTTTAATTCTAATTTTACAAGTCAAGATCATTCCTATTCATGAACTTCTAGTTAAATTCATGATTAGATGATCCTAACTATGATCAATTAGTATTCAAGACATTGAAATAGGAAGATCACTTTAGAACCTTCAATTTTGCGTCTAATGGCATAAACCCACAAAGATCACATTTATCAACTTAGAGTAGGGTTCATCATAAAAATCACATGAAATCATCATAATATCATAAAAAAAATATAATTAAATCATAATTTGGTGATATCCACTAGATTGGAATCACACTCAAGCCCTACCCACAATGTAAGAACAACCCTAGCTAGAATGTGATTTTTGATCCACAATTGGGGGATTACTATGGGGGATCTATGAGTGGAATAACCTATAGATGAATAATATTCACATAACTTCAATCAAAGCCCTAAAAAAAGCTTGAATCAATGGGGAAAATCTCCCTAAGTTGTCAATGGGGAAAATCGCCCCAAGTTGCTACCCTATTTTAGAGAGATGATTTTTGGAGAGAGTTTTGGGGCCTTTAGATGAATGAGTTAAAGTTATTAGTTTAGGGTCTATTAACTATTTATAGGAGGTTAATTAAATAACTAATCTACCATCCTAACCCCTAAACTAATAACTAAACTAACCCTCAACTCCTCACTTAAAACTAAAAGCTGAAAAACTAGCAGCATTTACGTGCTGCTATCCGGAGATAGGACTACTATCCATGGTCTTTGTCCGTGGTTTGGACCTGAGGCTCATATTTTTCAGGGTGTTTCAGGACCTGACCTACGCCCATGACCTACGGGGCGTAGGTTGATCTAAGGGGCGTGAATTGAGGTCGTGAACCAAGTTGTTTTGACAACTTTTTGGGCAGTGTTGAGGACGCTTTGGGTGGTCCTTGGGGAGTCGTACTTGGACGTTTAACCCTTAAACATGTCATTCTAAGTACATGAACCTCTTTTAAAAGTTTTAACCCTCATACGACACTCCAAACCTCACACCAAAGGCTATAGAACTTACTAGTTCAACTAACTAATTTATGGGGTGTTACACAACTCCACTGGAGTCAGCCAATGGTGTGTCTGCCAAAGAGGTCTGCATAACTGCATTTACCATTGTCTTTTAAATCTCCGTGAGACCCTCATAAGAAGCCTCCTTATCAGCAACAAGCAGCTCCTCATCTGTCTCATCCTCAGACTCGGCAGCAGCTACTTCCTAAGTTCGAACCTTATCTCCGGTGGTGGCCGGAGGCACATCTGGATCAACTGGAAAATCAGGGATCTCCACTGTCCCTAAAATCATTGACATGTCAGTGGACTTCAGCTGGTCCACATCTCTCCTCATCTCAGCAATATCGGCCTTTAAAGTCGTCACCTCATCAGTGCCCCTTGTCCTTGCTTACATGCCGCTATCCATGCCGCAAAGGTTTCAATAGTCACACTCAGGGGTATCACAACATCAACAAGGGGCCTCTCAATCATGCCAGGAATGGTGGCCTCAATTCTGGAGGCCCGTCTATCACCGGAATGGGCAAGTTGCCCCATTCATAGTAGTGTAGCCTGGGTGAGTGGAGGTCGGGCAGAAGCAGCAGACCTAGGAGGCAAGGGAGTTGCAAAGGAACTAGGCGACGAATCAGAGGAATAATAGAGATTGTAACGCTCGCACTTTGAAATAATAAATATTATTAATGCGATTATTTTCCATTCTTGATAAAAAATTCTCGACGCGAATTTTATCGTCTACAATATTAAAATGAATTCAAATAACAATCAGGTTTTGTTATAATCCATTCAAATTTACTTTGAGCTTAAATGGACTAAAAATCAAGTTGGATAATGACTCACTTAATCTCAATAATTTTAATATATTTTTATTTATACCACAATTTGAATTTCAACTCAAGAAAATAATAAAAATAAGTTATAAATGGATAGATAAATCAAGAAGATATAAAATAGAAAGTAATTCTTACCTTCAATATGAAAATATACATTACGCCAATGCAAATAAAGAGTCTTAAAATGGATTGAAATTAAATATTAAATTGAGTTCAAATGAATATTCTTTTAAAATGGATTAAAGCTTGAATGAGTTGAGAATTACCCAATTCAAATTATGTTAGTTTAACCCATAAAATTTTGAACAACTTAGACTTGTTACCTATATTTGAGCTCAATTTGACAACCATACCTAATATATTCCCATTGCCCTCTAACTTTAGTTCTAAATTAAAAGGAGGTATCTTTCCCGTTATATACTTTTATAGAATCTTACATTAGTGACAATCTGATTGTAAATAAAAATGTTACAATATTAATGCTATTTAATTTGCCTGCAAAAGTTATTTGTGTTAGTTTATATATCAAATGTAATAATATTAATTATATTATTTATATTATTTATATTATTTTATCCATAATTACTAATCTTTAATTACGTCTGTTTTATTAGCCATTATTTTGATATCAATTAAAATATTGATTATATTCATTATATTGCCTTAAGAATCTTTTTCTAATAAGGAAATTTGGAGATCTCAAATGTTTTTTTCCAACTTAAATGTAGTCGTTTGGTCAAAAGCTCTGATGACACTAGTTACGATTTTCTGTATATGACAGTTGGTAGCATTGTTTTTAGATTCTCTGTCTCTCAGAGCTTAGGCATACGTTAGTGTGCACTAACTTGCACCTAGCCGAAATGCGGAGGGGTCGACCACGCAGGGAGATCCAGTGACATCACGAGGAAGAAATAATGCAGGGTATTGCGAGTAGTTCAATTACAGGCTCAACACACACTAATAGGAGTGGGGTTAGTGAATACACCTGAAGGAGTTCAAGTTGAGGTGGAGAAGGAGAAGGATACAGGGATGAGCAGTGGCCGGAATTAGCTAAGAAGCATGGAAACAGAACTGGGCAGATTCAAATTCCGGTGGAAACTAATGGGATAGTAATACAATCAAACCCTCAGGAACCACTCATAGGAAGCTTGATCTAAATGGGGAAACAACAGCGACACCATGGACCAACCTATTTGCGACTAATCGATTGGCAACGAAAGGTATGAATCTAAACTATATTCCTCCAGTAATAATAAAATGGGAGAAAGTAGTGGAAATATTGGAGGAGGATGTTGCTAGAGATAATGCAAAATGGGTATCTTCAATTGTTGTGTACGTAGGAACTGCACCATCTATAGGAACTATGGAGAGATTTATAAGTGAGCAGGGTACCTTTACTATCAAACCTATAATATTATACCATAAGGATGGGTATTTTGTGGTGAGATTTGCAAATGAGGAAGAGAGGGATAATGTGCTATGCTCAGCACCACATTACTTAATGAGAAGGACAGTTATCATGAAGCCATAGGTACCTAAATTCAACTTCAAAGAGGAGATCCTTACAACGATACCATTGTGGGTTAAACTTCCAAATCTACCTCTTAATTGTTTGAATGCAGTGGTATTGAGTAAAATTGGCAGTAGTCTGGGAAACCTTTGTATGCTAACGAATGTACATCTCAAGTTAATAGGATATCATTTGCCAAGATTCTAGTTGAAGTGGATATCACAAGGCCCTCGCCAAAAATGATTAAAATGCATGATCCAAAGGGAAAGTATTAGAACAACAAGTATGGTATGAATGGAAACCTATATTTTGCCAAAAGTGTCTTTAAGTAGGACACTCATATGTAGAAAAGCCAGGAGTACAGATACATAAGAAAGGAATTAACCAAGGAAAGAAGAAATAATGGGTTCGTATTACTAATAAGGGTAAAGAACAAACCAATGAGATAGGAAAGGAAACAATACAGGTGCAGGTGGAGAGGGAACAACAACAAGGGGAGGAAATACAAGAACAGGGTGAATGGCAAACTGTAAGACACAAAAGTAACACAAAAAGAGACAAACATGATGAAAGGACTGCTAACAACTCAGGGGAATCTAGCTATAATGAGGTCAGCAGAGTGGGGAAATAGGTGGAGGAACTAGGGAGGTACCAGTCAAACCCCCATTATATCTATGATAGTGACCTGGAATGTGAGAGGCTTCAACCAAGAGGTAAATCAAAAATAGTTGAAGCTGTTTTTAAAGAGGAATAAGGTTAAGATCATAGAAGTTTATGAACACAGGGTTAGAGATGATAGAACAAGCTTAATTATCAATAAGATCCTGACAGGTTAGAAATATTGCTCAAACGACAATACTACTGTAAGAGGGAGAATCTGGGTGATGTGGAATCCTACTAAAGTCAATTTTATGAAAAAAGAGGATACAAAATAGTACATTCATGGAGTGGTGATGCTCAAGCATATGAATACTCAGTTTCAATTCACTGCAGTTTATGGGCTGCACACAATAGTTACTAGATTACCTTTGTGGACAACAATTAAACAAATGAATAACAATATAATCGAACCTTGGTTGATTATGGGGGTATTTAATTCTATACTTTCACATGAGGACAGGCCTGTGGGGAGTCAAGTGAAAGATGCAGATGTAAGAGATTTTAGAGAGTGTCTAAGGGATTGTAACCTGGCTGAATTGCAGATAGGAGGAAGGGAATATACATGGAAAAATAGACATGTGTACAGTAGAATAGATAAGGCAATTGGCAATGCTGCATGGATGGATAAGATGCCAACACAAGTCATGGCTATGGACCCTTTGTTTGCAGATCACTCTCCATTGGGGTTAATAATAGAGGAGCAAAAGGATGGAAAAAAAAGACCATTCATATTTTATAACTGTCTAGGAGATCATCCAAAATTCAAAGAGGGGGTTCAAGCAGACTGGCAAATAACAGGAGGTGGTATGAAAGGAATTTGGAGGAACCTGAAAATGGTAAGAGGGAGATGCAGAAACTAAATAAGAGAGAATTTATGAGTGTTGCTGAGAAAGTACAAAGAATTAGGAGGGATCTTATAACCATGCAGACTAAAATGAGGGAGGCTCCAGTACAACATGATATGATAGATGAGGAAAAGTTAATGAGAGTTGAGCTGGTAAAATGGAGTCAGATAGAGGAGAGCATATATAAACAGAAATCTAGAGTGCAATGGCTCAAGATAGGGGATGCTAACAATGCTTACTTTTTTGCTAGTATGAAGAACATGAAGTCACAAAATCAATTTAACATGCTAACAACATAAGAGGGCATATTCATAAAAGAAGTGAATGATATAAGACAAGAAGTTGTGGGATTTTATCAAAAGTTATTAGGGCAAACTAATAATCACATAACAGTAGCACAACAAGAGGTGTTCAAAGCTGGGCCTAGAATTACCAGGTTACAACAGCTAGAGCTTATTCAACCATTTACTGAAGCTGATATTAGGTTATCATTGGGGAACATTGGCAACTCTAAGGCTCCAGGAGAGGGTGGTTTTAGTGCTTACTTTTTCAAAAATTCTTGACCAGACATAGGGGAGGAGGTAACTGCAGTGTCCTAAATTTTTTCCAAACTAATGAAATGTATGGTCCTCTGAACAAGACTTATGTTACTCTTATCCCTAAAACGCAACATCCTACATCTATTAGGGAGTGTATGCCTATTTCTTGCTGCACTACCATGTATAAAATCATTTAAAAAATGCTCACAAATAGACTGCATAATGTAATGGAGTACCTAGTGGATTCAAGTCGGGATGCATTTGTACCTGGTAGAATGTTAATTGATAATGTACTAATGAGTCATGAATTGGTCAATGGGTATGGAAGGAAAGGAGTTTCTCCAAGGTGTATGTTTAAAATTGACATGCAGAAGGCATATGATTCCTTGAAATGACAATTCTTGGAGGATGTTCTAATAGGCATGCAAATCCCACAAAAGTTTGTAGATTGGGTAATGACTTGTGTTAGGACAGTATCATATTCAATCATGATAAATGGTTGCCTTAGTCCAGCTTTCCAGGCTAAGAGAGGGGTAAGACAAGGTGATCCTTTATCCCGTTATCTATTTGTTCTTGCTATGGATTATCTCACCAGGTTGCTGAAGAATATGAAGTCCAAATCAGCATTTGAATACCATCCAAGATGCCACAAGCAACACATTATACAACTAAGCTTTGCTGATGACCTCTTATTGTTCATTAGAGGGGATGTTTCCTCCACTACCCTATTGTATGAATGTTTCCAACAATTCTCAAAGGTGTTAGGATTGATAGCTAATCAGGCTAAGAGATGTGTATATTTTGGTGGAGTGTCAGAGGAAACACAACAGATACTACAACATACATGCTTTAGTAAAGGAGTTCCTCCATTCAGATACCTTGGGGTGCCTTTGAGCTCAAAGAAACTATCAATAAGTCAATGTCAACCACTCATAGATAAAATGATGGGAAAAATCACTTCATGGACAGTCAAATTCTTATCATATGCAGGAAGGCTTCAGTTAGTGACTAGTATCTTATCAACCATGCAAAGATTTTGGTCACAAATTTTTCTATTGCCTAAGAAATATTTACACAAAATAGAATCCATGTGCAAAATTTTTCTTTGGAATGGTGAATCACAAAGTAAAGGGAAAGCACTCATAGCCTGAGACACACTATGCATGCCAAAGGTTGTTGGAGGTCTTAATATTACTGACATTTATGTGTGGAACAAAGCAGCCATTTTAAAATATTTGTGGAACCTATGCAAGAAAAAGGATAAACTATGGATTGTGTGGGTTCATACCTTCTATCTAAAAGGTAGAAAACCATGGGAGGTAGAAGTCAAGCAAGCATTATGGGTTGTGAAGAAAATCCTTACAGCAGGACAATGGCTAGAAGAGAGGGGTTTGCAGATAAATGAGATCATGGAGGAAACATAATTCAATATCAACGAAATGTATCAGAAGCTTAAAGGAGAATACAGCAAGGTCCCCTGGAGAAGATTAACTTGCAACAATCTTGGCAGTCCTAAATGGGTATTTGCTTTATATGTGGCTATACCTAGGAGGCTATACACTAAAGACAGACTGAGCAAATGGGGAATCATAGATGATGATGTATGTACATTATGCAAGGCCGAAGTTGAAACACATCAGCACTTGTTTTTCACTTGTAGCTTCTCAAGGCAACTGTGGTAGAAGATGCTGAATTGGCCACTCATCAACAGAGGCTGTGAAGGATGGAGTGAAGAACCGGACTGGGCCACAGGGCATGCTAATCACAAATCTATCATGGCAGATATTTACAGAATGACACTAGCATCAACAATTTATCAGACATGGAAGGAAAGGAACCTCAAAAATTTTCAACCCAAGGAGAGGAACATAAGCATGCTTAGCAGATTAATTACACAAGGCATTCATCATAGAGCTAGCATAATTCCTAGACTAAAAGGATATATTCAAAACCTTAATTTTTATTCTTAGAATAGTTTCTAGTTAGAGGTAGAATGAGTTATAGTAGAATTCTGAGAGTGGAACATGTCCACATCTAGAGTGCTAAAATGTACAGAAGTGACAAATCTTGTAATGAAGTTTACAGTTACCAAATTTTTTTTTGAATTCAACTTAATGAGTAATATTATAAAAAAAATATTTCTTTTCTCATTTTGTGTTGCTAGGTTCTCTGAAAATGAATCTTTGTTAATTTATGTCTCCTACATTAGAAGAAAGCAAGAACAGGTAACTACGAGTATTCCTAACAGAAATTGGGTGGTGGAAATCGCTCTCATTTTCAGTAGAAGTTTTTGACTCCAGCCCCTTTATCAGCTAGTGTTCCATCCCCCAGGTTCCGTAACGATCATAAAGGTAGGGTGTCAGGCTCTAAGTCTCAAGGTAGTATTTCAGGCACCAAAACCTACCCAACTTACCCTAAGTATGGTAAGAACCATCCGGGAGAGTGTCTTGCAGGAAAAGAAGGATGTTTTGGGTGTGGTCAGTCTGGTCACAAGTTGAGGGATTGTCCTTCTAGACAAGGTCAAGGAGGAAATAATGGTAGAGCTTAGTCTACAACTTCAGCAGCACCAGCAAGTCGCCCTACTCAGCAGGGTAACTCATCTGGTACAGGTGGCGGACAGCGCCAAAACAGGCTCTATACTCTTCAGGCTCGTCAAGATCAGGAAGATTCTCCTGATGTAGTCACTGGTACGTTACGAGTCTTTGATCTTGATGTTTATGTATTGTTAGATCCAGGGGCTACTTTGTCTTTTGTAACTCCTTACATAGCAGTCCAATTCAATGTTAGCCCAGAAACTCTTTCGGAACCCTTCTCAGTCTCTACTCCAGTCGGTGACCCAGTTATAACTAGACGGGTATACATAAATTGCCCTATCACAGTCTCTCAGAAAGTCACCTCGGCAGATCTTGTAGAGTTAGAAATGGTAGACTTCGATATCATTCTAGGCATGGATTGGTTACATTCATATTATGCCTCAGTCGATTGTAGAACTAGGATTGTTCGTTTTCAGTTTCCAGACGAACCAATCCTAGAATGGAAGGGTAGTAGCTTAGCACCTATGGGTCGATTCATTTCTTACCTTAAGGCCAGAAAGATGATCTCTAAG